>BQKN01058512.1:0-21212 GCA_022839385.1 Asparagus kiusianus | reverse complement strand
TCCAGCGAAGTCAACCGAATCCAAGTGGATCCGGGTTCCGCTGTGAGCATTATGCCGCTTCGCCTAATGCATAGCCTTGGCATCCCAGTCAGCAAATTGGCATCTACAGGCACGGTCATTTACGGATTCAACACCAGCGGGTCAAGGCCTTTGGGGAAGATCCGAATAAAGTGCCAAATGGGCGATCTGAAGACGGAGGTCACGTGTTACGTGATAGATGCTGAGACATCGTATAACTTACTACTGGGTCGGCCTTGGATCCATAGTAATGTTATAGTTCCCTCCACCCTACATCAGTGTCTGAAATATGTCGACACTGATGGAAGAGTCAGGACGGTGGTCGCGGATAAGCAACCATTTAAAGGGTTTGAGAATTATTTTACTGATTCTCTCCTTTATGGTAATGAATCCGATACCGAACCATCGGTCCAAGGCACGGACAGCGGAGAAGAAGCTGATTCCGAAGCCGGATTCGATTACAATGGTGGTTTTGTTCTAAATGACGTTGTACCCTTTGTAATCAATCTTGACGATGAACAATCGTCAGATGGCAGTTGTAACTGGCAACTTGCCAATATTGAAATAAAAGATGATTTAGAGTACTCGTTGTCTCTTGATGATGCGATAAAGGGATTACACGATAATACTGATTTATGTATGCCACTCCGATCATCTTATGTAACGAAGAAACGTCTCCAGCATTCTTTCGGAATAACCCAGATTATTCCTGCCAAGATAGGGAGACAAAAAGAAGTGATTTACGGTAAAGGAGAAAATCTTCCGTTGCCAGATCATTTCCTAAAAGAAGATGAGGATGATGACAAATCTGGTCTGCACTTATCTAAGTATAGTCCGGAAGCGCGCATGCTCATGGAAAAACAGGGATATGATTTCACACTCGGAGAAGGTTTATACTTCGATCGAGGTTCCTGTATCCCAGTCAAAGCGGCATACGTACCGAAAGGGAAACCCGATGATTATTACCGTCACAAAAGAGGCTTAGGCTATGTTTCATCGTCTGATGATGAATGTGGTTGGCAAATTATCGATCAAATTGCTAATAAAGCTAAGGATGGGTACTTGCCAGATTCCTCAGGATGGGACTCCGATACAAGTTTGGGGGAAGCATTTAAAGCTCTGATGACGAACATGACTACAGCTGATCCATCCACAATGGAGGACGACGATCAAATGCCAACGTGGGAAGACCCATGGGTTCATCACCTAAACATACAGTACAGAGATAGGTTTGAACAGAGGGAACCCCCCACTGAAGATGAAATAGTCCAAATTAATATGGGCGATGAGGCTAACCCAAAGCCCATATTCATCAGCGATAGTCTTCCCCCAGATGAGAAGGAGGAATTAATTTCTCTCATCAGGGAGTATATCGACGTCTTCGCTTGGAACTATGAAGACATGCCAGGGCTCGACCCCAATGTGGCAATGCACTGCCTTGACATCAAGCCGGATGCCAAACCTGTCAAACAACAGCAAAGACGGTTTCGTCCGCAGATTATGGAAGCCATCGAGGTAGAGGTTAAGAAGTTGATCGACTCAGGATTTATCCGAGAGGAACAACATCCAGACTGGTTAGCCAACATCGTTCCCGTCATGAAGAAGAATGACAAAATCAGGATTTGCATCGACTTCAGGAACCTGAATGAAGCATGTCCAAAAGACGATTTTCCTCTCCCAATCACGGATGTCATTATCGACAATACATGCGGATTCGAGAGAATGTCCTTCATGGACGGTTTTTCGGGGTATAACCAAATCAAGATGCACCCGGATGATGAGAAACATACAGCATTCAGAACGCCCCTCGGTGTCTTCTGCTACACGGTGATGCCTTTCGGTCTGAAGAACGCAGGTGCCACATACCAACGAGCGATGACTAAGATTTTCCAGAAGCACCTCAGGAAAACGGTTGAGTGCTACGTTGATGATTTGGTGGTAAAAAGTCGTAACAAAGAAGATCACATCAAGGACTTGAAAACGATGTTTGATCTCATGCGGAGTCATCAATTGAAGATGAATCCCACAAAATCCTTCCTCGGAATGTCCAGCGGAAAATTCCTTGGATTCGTCGTCACCACTAAGGGTATACACATCGATCCAGACAAAGTGAAGGCGATACATGAATTGCAACCCCCGAGGAATCTAAGAGAACTCAGAGGATTGCAAGGGCGTTTAGCTTACATCCGGAGGTTCATCTCAAATCTTTCTGGGAAGTACCAACCATTTTCTAAGCTAAACAAGAAGGGCGTGTCATTTATTTGGGACGATGCTTGCCAAAAAGCACTCGAAGATATCAAGACATATCTGATGAATCCCCCTGTTCTTGTTGCACCAAAATCAGGTAAACCGTTCTTGATTTACATCAAGGCGATGAACCATTCGATAAGTACTTTATTAGCACAAGACGATGATAATGGTCACGAACAGGCAGTCTATTACCTAAGTCGGACCTTGATAGGGGCCGAGTCTCGATATCCGATGATCGAGAAAGAGTGTCTCGCATTGGTGTTCGCAGTACAGAAGATGCGACATTACTTGGTTGGCCAGACGATTTACGTCATTTCTAATGTTAATCCGGTACGGGTATTCATGACTCAACCGGGTTCGATGAATTAGCGGTTAGCGAAATAGGCCCTTCTCTTGTCCCAATATGATTTGCACTTCAAGCAGCAGAAGTCGGTCAAAGGACAAGCGATTTGTGATCTTTTGGCGGCAAACCCGACCACAGATACGGTAGAAGTATATGATGATTTGCCGGATGAAACCCACGAGGTTAATACCACATTACACCAACAAGTATGGCAATTATACTTTGATGGTGCTTCAAGAGCAGTTAATAAGGCAATAACCCCTGGATGTTCTAGAGTCTCCTCCGGAGTTGGAGTTGTCTTAGTTTCCCCGGGGAAGCACGTGATGCCTCGGGCGTATTCACTCACTGGACCATGCTCTAATAACGTAGCCGAGTACAACGCGCTCCTCATTGGACTCAGTTTCACCAAGGAGCTGGGGGTTGAATATCTCGAAGCTTTTGGAGATTCTTAATTGATAGTCAACCAAGTCCGTGGAGAGTATGAAGTCAGGAACCCAGATCTGATCCCGTACCACCAGGAGGCCATCAGAATGGCGGATTCTTTTGAGGAATTCTTCATTGAATACATCCCGCGTCTCCAGAACGCTTATGCAGATGCACTGGCAGCACTAGCAGTATCACTCGCGCAGCCGCCCGAAACTGAACTGCTAGTCACAGTAAGATCACACCAACTCTGCATACCCATATACGATATAGATATCGAAGAGGAGGATGATAGAAACGTAAATGCCAAAGAGGTGAACTCAATCCAAATCAGGTCGGAGTCCCGAGATTGGCGCTTTCCCATCATTGATTACGTCCAATATGACATTTTGCCGGAGGATGTAAAAGAAAGAGAATCTATTTGCCGAAGAGCACCACGGTTCTTCTACAATACCGAGACCCATACATTATACCGTCGGGGGTATGATGATTTGCTCCTCCGATGCCTTTCGAACGAAGAAGCAGAAGAAGTTCTTAAGGAAGCACACGAAGGAGAATGCGGTGCGCATCAGCCTGGTCCCAAGCTGTATGATCGGATCAGAAGAATGGGATACTTTTGGCCAACGATGGTACGTGACACAATCGAATATGCACGAGAATGTCACGCCTGTCAAGTGCATGCGAATTATATGCACCAACCACCAGAGCGGTTACACACGTCGACCACATCCTGGCCATTCGAGACATGGGGTATGGACATTGTCGGTCCTATTTTTCCCCATTCAGTCAAAGGCGATCGGTTTATTCTCGCCATCACGGACTACTTTTCAAAGTGGGCTGAAGCCATTCCGCTTAAAGAAGTGAAGACGAACAACGTCATCAACTTCATCAAGCATCATGTCATATACCGACACGGCATGCCGAGATGGATCATTCATGATAATGGTCCACAGTTCATAAGCAACGCTTTCATCAGGTTCTGTGACAAATTCAAGATTCAAGATGTTTCGTCAACAGCTTATTATCCCGCTGCTAATGGATTAGCTGAGGCTTTCAACAAGACGATCATCAAGATCCTGTCGAAGCTCGTGAAGACCAATAAGCGAGATTGGGACGATAAACTCGGCGAAGCGCTCTGGGCTTATCGTACCACCATACGCACACCTACGGGAGCCACCCCATATTCATTGGTGTACGGATGTGAAGCTGTGCTACCGTTGGAGATTCAAATCCCCTCCCTTCGGATCGCTCTCGCAACGGAGATGACGACCGAAGAACAGCATCAAAAACGTCTCGAAGAACTCGAGAGGCTGGACGAAAAGCGCTTGGAAGCTCAACAACACATTGAGTTCTATCAGGCTAGAATGTCTAGGGCTTTTGACAAAAGGGTCCGCCAAACAAGTTTCAAGGAAGGAGATCTGGTCCTCACTGCTCGCCGACCAATAATCCTCAACTCCAAGAAGAAAGGTAAATTCGAACCCAAGTGGGAAGGACCGTTTGTAATAGACACAGTCTATTCAAACGGTGCTTATCGCCTAATTTCTCTGGAAGGCGTCAGGCAATTAATGCCAATAAATGGGAAGTTCCTGAAAAAGTACTATCCCTAGTACATTCAGGATAACCCATTTGTCGGGAAGATCCTCGAGGAATATTATACTTAATATTCTAGAGGATAACCCAAAATCATTTTCACCTCCAAAATCCCTCACTGATCAATTTCAATTGACAGTGATTCCACAAAAAAATGTTCTTCTGGCCCTCTTAACTCTTTCCATGAACAAGAGGTCCACTTTTGATTCAGAGTCCCCTTTCGATAAACGAAAGAACTCCCTTTCTTTTCTCTTTGGTTAAACCTTCTCATGGTTATAACTGAAGTTGAAATTTCACTTCGATAAACGAAGAACTCATCTTTCGATCAGATAACCAATCCTATAAAAGGTAAGTTTATCTAGGTCTTCCAGATTCTCGGAGTGGAGATCCCACTTCTAGTTTCTTTCTTGCATTGGAAATAGAATATAAAATTCTTCCTTTCCAGAATCAAGGAATAGAATATAAAATTCTTCTTTCCTTGCTCGGGGAATAGAATATAAAATTCTTCCTTTCCCACACCAACTCTTTTTCCAAAATTTATCAATTTAGGATTCATCCTAGGAAGTTTATCCCGAATCCTAAGCAGGGATAAGTCTGCGCCTAACACGCGTTGCCGGTTTAGTCTTTCTCCGTAGAAGAAGACACCAGAGTTCGATTCTGGGGTATTTTATCCTGAAACCTACGTAAGGATAAGTCTGCGCCTAACACGCGCCGCCGGTTAGTTCTTAACCGTTAAGAAGAACACTTGCCCACATATTCAACATTGTGGCAGGTTGTTATTAATAACACCAAAATCCATGCCTTACACGCATAGGGAATTTTATCCTGAATCCTAAGAAAGGATATGCCGACGCCTAACACGCGTCGCCGGTTTGGTCTTTATCCGTAGAAAAAGATACCAGAGCTTGACTCTGGGGACCTTTATCCTGAAGCCTAAATAGGGATAAGTCAACGTCTAATACACGTTGCTGGGTAGCCTATTCCCATAACAATGGCGAAGTCTACATATTCGAAGTTGTAGCACAAAGTCTAAGGGAGTTCATTCCTTTAGCACAACGTCACATGCGGAACGGGCTAAAACAAACCGCATGTAAGACCGACTCAAACGGTAGTCGGTAAGAGCACATCAAATCCGTTAAAGGCTGAGGATTTGCCAAAAATCCTAAGTCAACGTCTCATACATGTTGCTGTTTAGTCTTTTCATAGGAGAAAGACGAAGTCTACGTATTCAATGTCGTAGCACTAAAAGAGTTAACTCTTTTAGCTTAACGTCACGTGCGGAACGGATTTAGACAATCCGCATGCTAGCCCGACTCAAACGGTAGTCGGTAAAGGCTAATCAAATCCGTTGAAGGCTGGGGGTTAGCTAAAAATCCTAAAGCCAACACCTAACACGTGTCGCCGGGTAGCCTATTCCCGTAACAATGGCAAAGTCTATGCATTCGACATCATAGCACAAAGCCTCAAAGAATTCAATCTCTGAGCGCAACGTTACATGCGAACGGATTTAAACAATGCGCATGCTAGCCCGACCCAAACGGTAGTCGGTAAAGGCTCATCAAACCCATTGATGGCTGAGGGTTTGCCAAAAATCCTATGAGTATTATGGTCAATCATTTCAAACGGAATGACGAATCATAATAAAGATAAAGATGAAAACCAGTTTCACTAAAGGAATCAAAAGTCAAAGTACACAGCAAACAAAATCATACATCAAGCCCATGACCAAAAATCTACTGACTGATCTTAGACAGATTCTCATCATAAGCTTGCCTAAGTTCAGCTCTGATGGACTCCTCGGTGGTGGCTGAAGTCCTCGCAGCAATCTCCTCTGTCTCGACTAGCTTCTGCTTCAAGGATTTCAACTCATCAGATAAGGCAGTGTGGGTTTGCTGATCCTGTGCTTTCGTCATTTGAAGAATATCTAAAGTCTCCTCCTTTTCACGGAGTGCTCTTCTGAGCTGGTCTATCTCGGTCGCACAAGAGGTAATAGAAAGGTCGAGCTCGGCAAGCGAAGATGATCTAGCAGCAAGGCTGGTCTCAACTCGATCTACTCGGTCCCGCTGCATCTGAATCTCGAGCTCAGCAAGAATCCGAGTCTCGTCGATGACTGTAAGCGGGTATCCAGCTCGGCAGCAATAAATGAGGAGGCGCCTGCATCTCGGAGCTCACGAAACATCTGAAGCTCATGCTCTAGGCAATCGAGGTCGTCAACTATAGCCTTCGCCAAATCTGGATATCCTGCTTCCCTTATCGAATTGACTTTGGGATCAAGGAAAGGCTTGAATTGGCGAAGGAAGAGTCCACCATGGAAGAGCTTGCCAATCATAGCATTCACAAAGAAGAAGAAGGAGCGAAGTTCTATGCAGAGAACGATCTTCTCAGGATCGTTATCTGATAGCAACTCCTTCACAAGGACATGGAGCTGAGAAGAAACCCTTACACAAAGAAGAAAAAATCCGTCAAAAAAATGCTTTGAGGAGGAAATAAATAACATTCTCAGTTGCTTAATTCATACCCTCTTGAGTCACTGGGGGTAGTGGAGATGTAACTACTGGTGTAGTTGGTCTCACAGTCGGCTCAACAGGATCAGTCTCGGCAAAAGCTCCTGTCAAATACAAAACAGAATTCTCAGAGGCATCACATTATAGTTGCATTAGTCAAAAATTGGCTAGTCCTATAATTAACTTGGGAGGAGGCATGTACCTTCAAAATAACCATCCTCGGGATTCTTAGGGAATAAGGACTCAGGGAACATATCTCCAGGCAACTGGTCATCAATCTGAGGAGAGCTATATATGAAGTGGAGCATAGGAGTGTCCACAAGCAAGCCTTCCTCGTCAAAATCATCAGTCGAGAAATCTGACACAAGAGAATATAAGTACCAAAGAAGAACGAAGAGACTACAACCAATAGAAATGAGTTACCTCTTATGGGTGCGTTAGCCTCTTTATTCCCAAGATCCACGCTCGCCTCCTGCAAGTTATCTAAAAGAGCGAGAAGCACAGAGACAATTAGGGAATGCACAATTCCGAATCATTCGATTTTGTTGTGTGCCATCTAAAAGATATATTGTTAATGGTAGACGTACCTGGATTCGCTGAATCGGGTCCTACATTGATATCCTCCCTAACGTCGGCAACTCCTGCAGACCTTTCTACCTGGTGCGATGAGTCATCCTCGCCAGGAGGTATAGGAACAGGATCAGGACTCATTCCGCTCTCCCCGCGCTCTCCTTTATAGAAATGAAAAAGCATGAGTTGAAGTTCTGAATAATCAAGAGGATGGTTTACAGGATAAATGTTACCTCCATCACTAGCAGGATCATCACCAGTCAAATCCATATCAGATACTTGTGAAGCTACACGCGGCTTGCGGGCTAATCTCTTCCGCCTAGCAGCAGGGACAATAATCGAAGGTCTCGCCTGGGGAGGAGGATGAAACTCCTCATCTTGGTCACCAATGGTCCCTGAAACATCAAACCATTGTCAGTTTTAATAATTCTGGAAAACAGAAAGAAAAAAAAAATGGATAGTTAACCTCGCTCGGAAAAGTCCTCGTAATCTTCAGGATCTCCGCCTGAAGCCTCGTCTGCAGAATGGAAAACCCTCTTTCCCTCTTCATCAATCCGACGAGTCTTGTTCTGTATCCTTTGTGACCGAGCGTTTGCCCAAATCCTACGAGAATCAACCTGAGAAGCTTCCTCGGCCTCTAGCTCTGCAATCGGCTTCACGGGGATAGTTTTATTAGCTGCTAACAACCACTTGTAGCTTAAGAAGGTGAGGTTCAACGGCCGATCAGCACTCGGGAGACTGAACTTAGCACCAGTACAGCCCGTCACGGTCCACAACCATGCCCGGAGACCGTCCACCAAACCGCCGTGGGTCCGAAGCTGCTGACGTGGGTTCCCGACGTAAAGCTGATCATAGCCGAATTGGCGAGCGAATCGACAGGGTAGATATGGCTCTATGAAATACTGATTCCTCACCCAGAAAGTCAGATAACCCGGCCTAATGTTCACCAGCCAGTTAAAACAGCCAATGTCTAAATGAGTTTGATACTCCCTCGGCCTCTCCTCATCAATCAAACACTCGCCGTATCGGCCAGAGAACTGCAGAAAACAAGTGGAAAACACCCAACACTTGTGGACCTGCAGCTGCTGTCTGATGTCAGAAAATCCTCTCCCCTCCCACTTGCCATTCTCAAGCAACTGTAGTAGGGGAACGGAGTGGTCCGTGGCGTTCGACACCGACATCATGTCAGAACGGTGAAGGACGAACCAAGCCATCAAATAAGTGTACGGGAGCTCCACCCTAATAGTGGGAATCTAACCTGGCAAGTCACTTTCCTTCCGTGTAGAGGCACTAGAAATCTCTCGAAGCCCTCGATGAATGTTAGCCACCATGACTGGAAGAAGCGAAAGTTCCTTTTTGTAAGCGAGCTGAACCGCTGGGTAGAGCACTTCCAAGGGCAAAGCGTCACTAGACTGGAACGGGACCACGCATTTCTTTAACCAGATAGCGAGGTAACCGGCAAGAAGGGTCATCGGTCGAATCGGTGCGGCCGCATGCCATAAGAACGATTTAAACTTGGTCCCTGTAGGAAAGCCACTCTCAGGACTGCTAATGGTATAGGAACGAGCATCGATCTTCTTCAATAGACTATTCACCCCTGAAGGAGTAAGTGGTGACAACTCACAAATATCCTCGCCAGAATTGCTCTCTAGATTCCTGAACAAGTAACATGCAAACCGCTTCAGACTCACAAATGACTTAGTCCTCTTCGCTAAAGGCTCAGACTGCGCCAAAGCAATATGATAGTGACATGTGAGGTCCCATAAAGTCTTATAGCGGTCGGGCATACGATCTTTCAGCTGACTCAATTCATGGTTGGAGGGAAAGTATTCCTGATATAACATCTGTCCCATGGGCAAACCAGAAATCCTGTGCATCTCATGAAGAGCCAAGCCCAACTCCCCTTGCTGGGTCAGAAAGGTGTTCGAATCTGGATTATAAAGCTCGAACAAAGCAAAGAAATGCCTCGAGCTGACAGGCAAGCCATACATGGTGGCACGAACGGCTGCATATAAACCACAAGCGTGTAACTCCTCGCCCCATCGGCTTAAGACGTACTTCGTCATGCGGGTCCACCAGAGCTTGTCCAAAGAATGGACCCATCCATAAAATCTGTGACGCGTCGCAGGCATCTCCCGTCCTAGAGCAGCGAGGCGATTCTTCAAAGTAGAAGCAGTGGCAAGGAATTCATTACGTAGAGGTGCATCCAACCCCAATACTCCAGGACGCAGTCCAGTGATATGACTCCTGCTCGAACCAGGAACTGCCTGATGAGTGATGTAGCCGTAGTGAACGCTCTCATGCTCTTCCGTCAAGCGCCACGACATTTCCCGTGTCACAGCCTGACGTCTAAGTTCAGTCAATGAACGATGCCGAGGAATATTCGGCAAATATATGAAACCACTGCCGGTTTTATGAAGCCACTGCTCGGCATCAATAAACACTGCATCCGGATCTCAGACAGAGTCGCCAAATAAAAAGTCGCTCTTCCTGAGAGGCTGAATAGAACTGGCATCCTTCACGAAAGGCGCATCCGTAATCAACTGCCGAAGAGCCCGATGTCCACCCTCCTTCACCACTTAGGCAACCTCGATCGACGTGTCCAAAGCAAACTAAGGAGTAACTGGAATAGGGGAAAAGTCGTCGGAAGTCGAATAGTACTCGCCACGACGTCCGTACACTGCGTGAGATAAGAACGCTCCAGAAGGATATCCCACTGGAAATAAACAGTTAAACATCTGTTAGTCCCAATTATAAAAGGAAGTTGAACTCATCTTACAAATGGGTAAGATAGAGTCATTGCCTTATAAAGGGTGAGACGATTCGGCCACATTGTGCAATCACAAGATAGGGTATATTAACAATATATCTCTGCCTTGTAAAGCACAATGTAGCTTCGAATCGCCCCCTTTATTTTGAGATATGGTTATGACCAAGCAAAACCTATCTTTAAAGCGTCGATCCTCACCAAGGAGAATCAAGGCTCTTCCCGATTGTCTCGCTAAGGAGAACAACGTGGGGTAAAAGGACCAATTTGCAAATTTTCAAGGAAAAAAGGACTAATTTGTAAATTTCCAAACATGCCAAAAATAACTCACCAGCGTAAGAGGGAGGCGCGCCATCAGCCGACGCAGCAGGGGAGCGACCTCTCGGGACACGCGACATAATGATCTGCAAAATAAATTAAGGGATCAGATCCAAAAAAAAAATTTCCCTTTTTATTGCAATTCTACCCCCTGAAAAATGAGCTCGAGGCACCAAATCATAATCCTAACCCTCACATGCGATCCCACAAGTTCATAAATTAAATTAAACATGAAATATCCAAAATTATGGAGGATTTACCTGATGAAAAACTCGAGGATCAGACAAAAATTAGACCTTGAAAGATGCTCGAACCACGAGCTCGAGGGGCCTGAGAGAAACTTTAAATATGGAAGTTTTGAAGGATTTTTCAGTCTAATATCAAAAGGAAGCCTAGATCTGAGACAGATTTCAAGATTTGAGAGAGAAAGAATGCTCGAGGGAAGAAAAATCAAGAAAAGAGGCACAAGGGGGGGGCCGGCCCTAGGAGGAGGAAAAGAAAAGAAAAAGAACCCCTTTTATAATGTGAACCAGTCCTGAACCAGACCGGACCAGGGTGAACCAGACCAGACCAGTCCAAATCAGTTCAAAAGGGGCTGAACCAGACTGAACCAGACCAAACCAGGCTGAACCAGACCAGATCAGGATGAACCAGTCTGAACCAGTCTTGAACCAGTTAGAACCAGGTTGAACCAGTCTTGAATTAGGTTGAACCAGTTTGAATCAGAGTTGAACCAGAATTCAAATTGAAGCTGAATTGAGCGTCAAAACAACTTCAAATCAACCGAGGGTTCAATCCTTTGTTTATTTTGGTCTCTCCCACACATTCGAAAGGATCGGAAGAATTTTTAAGCCAAATTATTGCCTTTTTTGGGTCATTATCAGACCGGTTCAGATAATTATCATACCGGTTCAGCTCATTCGGGCATGAGAAATACTCCAAGAAGGTATACGAGTATAAACTATTCCCTATTTTGTTGAGAAGTTCCTGGAGGATATTTTGCTAAAAAATATTCTTAAGGATAACTCAATAACACTATGCCGGACAACGCGTCGCAAATAAAGACTCAACGCCAACAATCGAGGGTCAGTTATATGTTGAACCAACAAGCACGAGCTAAAGATTGGAAAATCAGGAATCGACTTCAAGTTCAAAATTCTGACAACGGTCAGACAATAAATGCAGTACCGGAACCCTTACAGACGTTCGACAAAGCACCGAATAGCCTGAAGGATTGAAGGAATACAGAACAAAAGTCATTTCAAAGTCCCATTACACCGACAGAGGGTAGGGGCAATCATATCCAAAGCATTCCAGACTCTTCTATAAAAGAACGAGGTTGAAATACTTTGGAGGGGGTATCTGTAGGCGTATAAAATTGCCTATAGGTCTCTTAGCACAGCTCGACACGGTGATTCAACAAACCAACGAACCATCGAGTGACGAGGCGACGAGGTCAACGAATTGCACGCGAGCAACGGAATGCATTCGCGTGCGGAATCAATCCAACGGTTCGGGAAGTCAACAAGTCGTCTAACCATAAAACGGATTCGAACTCAAACACCAAGGCGGATTTACTGCCAAATGAAGATCCAGACTGTCAAATCAAGGTTCGGATAAATCAAATACAGAACCAGAAAACGGGAAACGACAGAAAACAGCACCCAGAGGGGCTCGGCCAAAACCGAGCCACCTCAAGGTGGCTCGGCCGAAGCCGAGCCACCCTGAGGTGGCTCGGTGGCCGAGCCACCCCACGGTGGCTCGGCCCAGTGCCGAGCCACCCTGAGGTGGCTGGCCCAGATCTGTGCCAAAGGCACAGATCTGGTTGCCTATAAATAGGGGACATGGGTTCACTTTTTGGAGAACTTTTGGAGAGCCGAAATTCTGCCGGATTGAGACCTTGTTCTTGAGTGTTTGAAGGCTTGAAGACTTGGACGTTCAGATCTGGTTCTTGGCGAGCATCCGCATCACAAAAGACAGGAGTTCGAGAGGACCGGATCTCAGATCTACGTTGCTATACTCCGGATCAAAGCTTGGTCTTTGATCCCGAGATTCGAGCGATTGTTTCCTTGGTGAAATAATCCCTCCGGCTATTATTTCCTTGGTGAAATAATACACGTCATACTATGTAGATTTGTCTGGATCTAGATCGTACGGTGGTCAACGGATCAACCATCGGCGCAGGCAAACAACCCACACAAGCGAGTGACCGGATAACAGGAGCTCGTGATTTGTTCAATAAACAAGAGAAAAGTTGTAATTTTTATTTATTTGTTTTGATTTTCATTGTAACCGGATCTTATAAAAAGACCGGATCTTTGTAACTCAAAAAGTTGTTATTTAAGATAACAATGGAATCAGTAATGAAGAAAGCAACAATTTTTCTCGCGAACAATCTGGCGACCACAGTGGGAGCCACTGATCTCGCTGCCGAGATCGGAGCGTCGCAACCGCGGATCTCGATCCCGGTCGTGGAGGAGGTCGAGTATGAGTTCGACCAGCAGAAGTACGAGGAGTACGTGTCCTCGTCTGGATCAACCTCCCCCCGCAAGTCCAAGAAATCCCAGAAGTTCTCCTCCAGGAGAAAAGTTCGTTGGTGCGAAGAAGTTGAAGCCACCAACGACAACCTCACCCTGATCGACGCCGAAGTTGCGTCGGGTGAAGTCCCACCGGCCTCTAAGCAGGTCAAATCCGTTATTGAAGGCGTGGTGACTCTCTCTAAGAGAGCTCGCCAGAGGCAGCGTCAACGCCTTGCGAAGCAATTCGCAAAGGCCATGGAGTCTGTTGATGGGGTCCGCTACAATGCGGATCTGAAGAGCAAACGAGGCAAACAGCCTCAACAACAAATGAATGGTGGTTCCTCTAAGCCATCAACGATGGAGTGGATCCGTGTCAAACGGAACCGTTCGACGCTGGAGGAGTGTATCCGCAAACGCCGCGCATTATCAGCGCAAGCACGAGCTAAAGCTGAAGAAGCCCGTCGGAAGCTACAGAAAGAGGTGGTCAAGAAGCCGCCATCAACTCGTAGAGTTTGGAGGCCGAAGTCTGAAGCGGCGGTTCAGACCAAGGAGCAACAACTGCAGCCTCCGAAAGTTCAACCTCCGGCGAATCAACCCAAATCGTCGGTAATTTCCACAACTGTTCCGGGAGATCCTACAGGACCGCCCCAGAAAAGGAAGTCGGTTTTGGAGCGCCTCGGTCCACTTCCCAAGGAACGAGGCAAAATTCCAGTTCAAGAGCGTTTGGGGCTAATGAAGAAATCCCGAACGAGCCAACATGCTGGGGGTCGCCGCAACTTTCAGCATGACAAAGAAATCGTGGCACCCAAGCGCACAACTTTGCGCATTGAAGTTCAGGAGCCCGCTGAAGATTCACACCCACAAAGGCGCATTTTAAGGCGTGTGACTCTCGAAAGCCCAAAGAAGTCAAGTCGCCCTCAGAAGGAAACATTCTCGTCTGATGACGAGGACGTTATACCTGAGAAGTCGTGTCAACACACGATAGGTTACTCCGATCGTCAAGCCGACGAGTTGTACTATTGTAATGGGAGCACGAGGAAAACCAGGAAGAGGAGCCCTCAAAGACTAGAGACTCAATGTCCCTGTTCCAAACTCATTCGGGCGGTATTGTCTGAGTGTAACTGTATCAAGACGGTCCCCGAAAGAGTTTCGGTTTTCGAAAGGCTCAGCACTGGAACGCCAAAACCAAGGCATAGGCGTTTCCGACGAAGAAGAACGATGGTCGAAGACGGTGAACATTCAAGGGTCACCGCCAACATGACCAGCAAAGGAACATCGGCTTAGGATAACCCCGAGGCGATTCCAGAAATACATTGACGTGTAACTCGTCTTCAGTCCGGAGCTATTATTCGTGCAACATATGGTAGGGTTCAGACAAGAGTACCTTCGGGAGATGAAGAATCAGATGCCGGCTCAGCAATTGCGTCTGACAATACCGTGTCCAGTGAAGGACAACCCCGCGAGTCATTCATGATAAGCGCGGAGCAAGTGGCCAAGATGCTCGAGGAAGCCATGGCCAAACAACAGGAAAGCTTTAGGTTTGAAATGCAAATGGCCATGCAGAACATGAGAGAGATGCATGATCAACAAATCCGAGCACTGACGAACCAGCAAGGCGAACCAAGTCGTCGTGATCAAGTTCATCAGGAAGATGAGGATACAAATGGAGCTCATAATGCCAATAATCCTCCCGTCAACACAGGGGGTGGTAACGAGAATGCTAGTGAAGACACAGGTGAAAGCCTGAAAATTAAAAACCTTGAGAGCAAAATCAACACATTGATTTCCGCTCAAGAGATGAAAAAGACGGGCATTCCTTGTCCATACCCAAGAGAGTGGGAATCAATCCCATATCCGGCGAAGTTCAGTCTAATTAACTTCACGCCGTTTAATGGGATGGGTTCACCCACTCAGCATTTGATTTATTTCAAATCGCACTTGGTGGTAATCTCTGGTAATGAGCCTCTAATGGTGCGGTCATTCGTTGGCACTCTTCACGGAGCCGCCTTCGATTGGTATCTCCGCCTCAAGCCAGGTAGCATAAACAGCTGGGACGACATGGAGACTAAGTTCCTCACAAATTTCTTCGACGACGACACCGAGATCTCTATCGGATCGTTGCTCGATGAGAAGCAGAAGGATGGGGAATTAGTCGACACCTTCGTCAAAAGGTTCCGGAACAAAGCGATGAATTGTCGAGACCCGATCACTGAGGAATTCATCCTCCAGACCTACCATAACAACCTTTCGCTGGACGTGTTGGAGGCAATGGGCACAGCACCATCCAAGACATGGAAGAATCTGAAAGTCCGAGGGGAGCAGGCTGAACGATTCCTCAGGAGAAAGAAGGTGGAGAGAGGCCAACAAGTGGCGAATGCTCTAGCGCAGAACTTCAACCCGAAAGGAAAAGGTAAAGCTCATGCTAATGCCGTGGATGCTAACCAAACTTTTCAATTGCAACCTCAGCAACAGCAGCAGCAACGAGCGCCACAACAGTCGTAGTCGCAATGGCAGCAACGGCCTCAGAAGCAGAAGTCTTCGGAGCTAAGGTTTCCCAAAGTCTACTCCTTCAAGGATGATGAAGTTCCCGGCATCTTCAAGTACTTGTTGGAGAACAACAAAATCCAGCTGCTGGCGATTGTAGATCAAGAGGGGGCCAGCAAGGTGACAGATCCGAAGTATTGCGCATATCACAGAGCGGTCCATCACCCTACGAAGTCATGCTACCACCTCAAGGATAAGATCTAGGCGTTGATTGACGTAGGGGTCATAACCCCGAAGCCTGCCAAGAATGTGGGAGCAAACGCAGTGTCGATTAGCTTTGGATCGGTGCCCACGACATGGTTCGAGCCGAAGCGCGTCACTAAAGTGGGGATGAAGACGGTGAATGATGACCCACATGGACATCGTCAAAAGGGACTTGTGCCACACACAGCCCCGAACGGTGAAATCCTCTGGGTTCATCCAGATCTCATTGAAGATGAACAGTGGACAACGTCTTCGAAAAGAAAGGGCAAAGGAAAGGCTTGTCATGCAACTTCCGCAATCTTCGAAGAAGATGGCGATGAAGCTCCTACCTTTCCGCTTTCTGACAAAGAACAGGAAGTCTTTGCGACCCGGAGCGGAAACGAGTATCACTACAACTATCCATCGCCCAGTGACCAGTTAGCTGAGCAGGGGGTGGCTAAACGGGGACCAGCCAAGACTCTAACAGAGCTGGGAGTGATTGCAGCTCCTAAACCGGCTGAAGATGCTCGACGACAGCCAACGGATCAGCAGAAAGAAAAGGGACCCCAGGAGTTTCAGAATCCGAAGCAGTCTCGTTTCAATCGTCCGATTGGAAGAGATAAACCGGAGAACTCGAAAACTCCATACGTCTTCGATATCATGGCTCAATTAGCCAATATTCCAGCACGAATAACGCTATATGAGTTGCTGTGGTTGTCCAAGGAGACCAGGAAAGCCTTACAAGAGGCCTTGGCCGATTCAGAAGCGTTCCTCACTCGGATCAAGCCAGCTCCTGAAGATCTAGAACTGTTAGCTCAACAGTGCAATGTAGCGGCTAAGAACCTTCCCTATATCACCTTCACCAAAGAGGATATGCAGACGAAGAATTCGAACCATGATCGGCCCCTATACTTCGTCAGGTACATTGGCTCCAGCGAAGTCAACCGAATCCAAGTGGATCCGGGTTCCGCTGTGAGCATTATGCCGCTTCGCCTAATGCATAGCCTTGGCATCCCAGTCAGCAAATTGGCATCTACAGGCACGGTCATTTACGGATTCAACACCAGCGGGTCAAGGCCTTTGGGGAAGATCCGAATAAAGTGCCAAATGGGCGATCTGAAGACGGAGGTCACGTGTTACGTGATAGATGCTGAGACATCGTATAACTTACTACTGGGTCGGCCTTGGATCCATAGTAATGTTATAGTTCCCTCCACCCTACATCAGTGTCTGAAATATGTCGACACTGATGGAAGAGTCAGGACGGTGGTCGCGGATAAGCAACCATTTAAAGGGTTTGAGAATTATTTTACTGATTCTCTCCTTTATGGTAATGAATCCGATACCGAACCATCGGTCCAAGGCACGGACAGCGGAGAAGAAGCTGATTCCGAAGCCGGATTCGATTACAATGGTGGTTTTGTTCTAAATGACGTTGTACCCTTTGTAATCAATCTTGACGATGAACAATCGTCAGATGGCAGTTGTAACTGGCAACTTGCCAATATTGAAATAAAAGATGATTTAGAGTACTCGTTGTCTCTTGATGATGCGATAAAGGGATTACACGATAATACTGATTTATGTATGCCACTCCGATCATCTTATGTAACGAAGAAACGTCTCCAGCATTCTTTCGGAATAACCCAGATTATTCCTGCCAAGATAGGGAGACAAAAAGAAGTGATTTACGGTAAAGGAGAAAATCTTCCGTTGCCAGATCATTTCCTAAAAGAAGATGAGGATGATGACAAATCTGGTCTGCACTTATCTAAGTATAGTCCGGAAGCGCGCATGCTCATGGAAAAACAGGGATATGATTTCACACTCGGAGAAGGTTTATACTTCGATCGAGGTTCCTGTATCCCAGTCAAAGCGGCATACGTACCGAAAGGGAAACCCGATGATTATTACCGTCACAAAAGAGGCTTAGGCTATGTTTCATCGTCTGATGATGAATGTGGTTGGCAAATTATCGATCAAATTGCTAATAAAGCTAAGGATGGGTACTTGCCAGATTCCTCAGGATGGGACTCCGATACAAGTTTGGGGGAAGCATTTAAAGCTCTGATGACGAACATGACTACAGCTGATCCATCCACAATGGAGGACGACGATCAAATGCCAACGTGGGAAGACCCATGGGTTCATCACCTAAACATACAGTACAGAGATAGGTTTGAACAGAGGGAACCCCCCACTGAAGATGAAATAGTCCAAATTAATATGGGCGATGAGGCTAACCCAAAGCCCATATTCATCAGCGATAGTCTTCCCCCAGATGAGAAGGAGGAATTAATTTCTCTCATCAGGGAGTATATCGACGTCTTCGCTTGGAACTATGAAGACATGCCAGGGCTCGACCCCAATGTGGCAATGCACTGCCTTGACATCAAGCCGGATGCCAAACCTGTCAAACAACAGCAAAGACGGTTTCGTCCGCAGATTATGGAAGCCATCGAGGTAGAGGTTAAGAAGTTGATCGACTCAGGATTTATCCGAGAGGAACAACATCCAGACTGGTTAGCCAACATCGTTCCCGTCATGAAGAAGAATGACAAAATCAGGATTTGCATCGACTTCAGGAACCTGAATGAAGCATGTCCAAAAGACGATTTTCCTCTCCCAATCACGGATGTCATTATCGACAATACATGCGGATTCGAGAGAATGTCCTTCATGGACGGTTTTTCGGGGTATAACCAAATCAAGATGCACCCGGATGATGAGAAACATACAGCATTCAGAACGCCCCTCGGTGTCTTCTGCTACACGGTGATGCCTTTCGGTCTGAAGAACGCAGGTGCCACATACCAACGAGCGATGACTAAGATTTTCCAGAAGCACCTCAGGAAAACGGTTGAGTGCTACGTTGATGATTTGGTGGTAAAAAGTCGTAACAAAGAAGATCACATCAAGGACTTGAAAACGATGTTTGATCTCATGCGGAGTCATCAATTGAAGATGAATCCCACAAAATCCTTCCTCGGAATGTCCAGCGGAAAATTCCTTGGATTCGTCGTCACCACTAAGGGTATACACATCGATCCAGACAAAGTGAAGGCGATACATGAATTGCAACCCCCGAGGAATCTAAGAGAACTCAGAGGATTGCAAGGGCGTTTAGCTTACATCCGGAGGTTCATCTCAAATCTTTCTGGGAAGTACCAACCATTTTCTAAGCTAAACAAGAAGGGCGTGTCATTTATTTGGGACGATGCTTGCCAAAAAGCACTCGAAGATATCAAGACATATCTGATGAATCCCCCTGTTCTTGTTGCACCAAAATCAGGTAAACCGTTCTTGATTTACATCAAGGCGATGAACCATTCGATAAGTACTTTATTAGCACAAGACGATGATAATGGTCACGAACAGGCAGTCTATTACC
Source organism: Asparagus kiusianus (assembly GCA_022839385.1). Lineage (NCBI taxonomy): Eukaryota > Viridiplantae > Streptophyta > Magnoliopsida > Asparagales > Asparagaceae > Asparagus > Asparagus kiusianus. Next base: position 1,792 of record BQKN01058512.1, on the reverse strand, counting down.
TAAGTCGGACCTTGATAGGGGCCGAGTCTCGATATCCGATGATCGAGAAAGAGTGTCTCGCATTGGTGTTCGCAGTACAGAAGATGCGACATTACTTGGTTGGCCAGACGATTTACGTCATTTCTAATGTTAATCCGGTACGGGTATTCATGACTCAACCGGGTTCGATGAATTAGCGGTTAGCGAAATAGGCCCTTCTCTTGTCCCAATATGATTTGCACTTCAAGCAGCAGAAGTCGGTCAAAGGACAAGCGATTTGTGATCTTTTGGCGGCAAACCCGACCACAGATACGGTAGAAGTATATGATGATTTGCCGGATGAAACCCACGAGGTTAATACCACATTACACCAACAAGTATGGCAATTATACTTTGATGGTGCTTCAAGAGCAGTTAATAAGGCAATAACCCCTGGATGTTCTAGAGTCTCCTCCGGAGTTGGAGTTGTCTTAGTTTCCCCGGGGAAGCACGTGATGCCTCGGGCGTATTCACTCACTGGACCATGCTCTAATAACGTAGCCGAGTACAACGCGCTCCTCATTGGACTCAGTTTCACCAAGGAGCTGGGGGTTGAATATCTCGAAGCTTTTGGAGATTCTTAATTGATAGTCAACCAAGTCCGTGGAGAGTATGAAGTCAGGAACCCAGATCTGATCCCGTACCACCAGGAGGCCATCAGAATGGCGGATTCTTTTGAGGAATTCTTCATTGAATACATCCCGCGTCTCCAGAACGCTTATGCAGATGCACTGGCAGCACTAGCAGTATCACTCGCGCAGCCGCCCGAAACTGAACTGCTAGTCACAGTAAGATCACACCAACTCTGCATACCCATATACGATATAGATATCGAAGAGGAGGATGATAGAAACGTAAATGCCAAAGAGGTGAACTCAATCCAAATCAGGTCGGAGTCCCGAGATTGGCGCTTTCCCATCATTGATTACGTCCAATATGACATTTTGCCGGAGGATGTAAAAGAAAGAGAATCTATTTGCCGAAGAGCACCACGGTTCTTCTACAATACCGAGACCCATACATTATACCGTCGGGGGTATGATGATTTGCTCCTCCGATGCCTTTCGAACGAAGAAGCAGAAGAAGTTCTTAAGGAAGCACACGAAGGAGAATGCGGTGCGCATCAGCCTGGTCCCAAGCTGTATGATCGGATCAGAAGAATGGGATACTTTTGGCCAACGATGGTACGTGACACAATCGAATATGCACGAGAATGTCACGCCTGTCAAGTGCATGCGAATTATATGCACCAACCACCAGAGCGGTTACACACGTCGACCACATCCTGGCCATTCGAGACATGGGGTATGGACATTGTCGGTCCTATTTTTCCCCATTCAGTCAAAGGCGATCGGTTTATTCTCGCCATCACGGACTACTTTTCAAAGTGGGCTGAAGCCATTCCGCTTAAAGAAGTGAAGACGAACAACGTCATCAACTTCATCAAGCATCATGTCATATACCGACACGGCATGCCGAGATGGATCATTCATGATAATGGTCCACAGTTCATAAGCAACGCTTTCATCAGGTTCTGTGACAAATTCAAGATTCAAGATGTTTCGTCAACAGCTTATTATCCCGCTGCTAATGGATTAGCTGAGGCTTTCAACAAGACGATCATCAAGATCCTGTCGAAGCTCGTGAAGACCAATAAGCGAGATTGGGACGATAAACTCGGCGAAGCGCTCTGGGCTTATCGTACCACCATACGCACACCTACGGGAGCCACCCCATATTCATTGGTGTACGGATGTGAAGCTGTGCTACCGTT
>BQKN01058509.1:67476-99610 GCA_022839385.1 Asparagus kiusianus | reverse complement strand
AAAAAAGTATGACCAATAAGAAGAATTGTTTTCATGTTCAAAAGTTTAAAGTATAATTTTCAAAACCAAGAAAAGGAAAAAGAAAAACACTAAAATACTTGATTTTAAAAATCAAATTTGTTTTGGTACCCAAGAATTCTTGGTACCAATAGATTTAGGGACATGACCCCTATCTTTTAAGCTCAAAGCCCTAGGGTTATGAACCATCTTAGGCGCATGTGGTGCACGAACACGGTCATAACAAAAATTATTCAAATGACCCTTCCGATTGCAATAAGTACAATGGAAAGGAGGCCTTTGCTTATGTTGACCAAACGGTTGTGCACGGGTTTCATTTGCAAAAATAGGTTTATCTTGGAAATTATTTTGCAAACGAGAAACTCTCCTCAAATCAAAACAAAATTTGGTCAAATGATCAAAACGATCACACTGATCACACTTAAACTTTTATGGTCTTTTACAATCATTTGGTAAAAGTGAAGTCTTTTTCAAATCATAGCAAAATTTTGCCAAATGGCCAAAACGTCCACAAAGATCACATTTAAACACATGAGCATGCTTATGATGAACTTTATGAGTGTGTGCATGTACATGTGTATGTGATGAAGAAACTTGATGAGATGCACAATGAGCTTTAGCATTCTTATATTTGTGTGTATCATAGCAAAATTTAGATAAATGGCCTTTACGATCACAAATGGAGCACTTGTAAACTTTGCTATATATGTGCATAATGAGTGGATGATTTTACATTAGACTTGGCACACATATCCACAAGCTTCTTGTGGTTGTTAATGCATATAGTTAGAGTTGAATCTAAAGAGGAAATATGGTTTTTAACATTGTTCAACTCATCATTAGGCATATTAGCATTAACTTTAGAAGTAGAACATAAATAATCATTTATAAAAGAAGCAGTATCATTTTATATGTTCTCTACTTCTACCATGGCATTATCTCTTTCATGAGTTAAGCTAGAATTGGATGAGGTCAACTTTTCATTTCCCAAAATTAACATTTCATTGTTTTATTTAAGCATGATATTTTCTTTTGCAATGACATCCAATTTTGACACTAGCTCCTCATGATCGGATTCTAAATTATCATGCTTACTTTTTAAATCAATAAAATCATTTTGCAATTTGTTATAGGCATGCAATAATTTTTCACTAGCACAAACAAGTTCATCACTAGATAAATCATTAATAGATTCGAACTCGCAAACCTCACTAGGGTTATCGCCTAGTGGCCGTGTGCATGATGCTTCATATGAACTTGAAGCCGGATCCTCCAAAGCTTTTTGGATCGCCACCAAATTCCCTTGATGTGCTTCAATAAATTTCCATAAGGTGTAAGCACTATCAAAATGAACAAACTTATTAGACATAGATGAATCAAGAGCATTTAGCGAATATTCTAACAAAATATTATTCATTGTAAACATACGATGATCATTTTTATTCTACTTGGATTTCTCCATAGTGGGCACAATATAAGCACCATCTATAATTTCCCATAAATCAAAGTATTTAGATTGAACAAAAAGTTTAAATCTAACACACCATTGGACATAGAAAAAATTATCTAATCTAGGAGCAATATTGATGGCATAACCTAAACAAGGTGCATCGTTCATATCCATAATGTATATATGCAAGCAAGATACAAAAATCAAAAATTAGATTAGCACAAAAAAATAACTTGGATCTTTAACTCAAGGTGATTAGACCTTAAATCAAAGAGGACCAAGCTCTGATACTAATTGTTAGACCCTAGAGGGAGGGGGAGGGGGAGGGGGGGGGTTAGGGTCTTATGTTAATCTAATCCGATTTTATGCCAATTAAAACTAATTAATAAATTATCCTAGCAAGTATGAAATATAACATGATATGTGAGCTAGGATAAGTAATATGAACAATGAGATATATCCTATATGATAAAAATATATGCAATGATATATAAACTAACACAAGGGTGATATAATCAAACTACAAATGTACGTGATAGGGCAAAATATACTAAAGTAAAGGCAATTGGCGATATAAGATAAATGCATAAGCAAATACGCTAATGACAAACTCAAACACACTCAAATGATCACGGAGTTCGGACCTTCCGTCCTACGTCTCCACTTCCCACTCCCGGGGAGAAATCCACTATCACAACCGGGTTTTCTACGCTTACCCGACCAACGTTTACATCTCACAATGTCGGTTTTCAATGCTCACCGATCAACGTAACACTCACACTCATAATGTCGGTTTTCAACGCTCACCGATCAATGTTCACTCATCACACTCGGTTTTCTAGCTCACCGAAAAATTTACAATCTCACAATGTAACAAATAATAAATTTGTTCTCTACAATAGATGAGAACTCAATGAAAGCTCACACTCAATTATTACAACTCTCACCAACCCAAATATACTATGCATGAAAATACGATAAGCTCATGTGGGTGTGTGTAACAATGAGAATAAATAAAACTTAACTCAAAAAGAGCTAGCAATAAGATTGATATGAAATACAATAGTAAAAATGCTAGGAAATAGAGTTAAGGAAACTTCTCTATAAACACAAAGAGAGGATGATGAAATATTAAAGATGAACTCTTCAACAACTGATGAAAGCTCCTCTCTGTAAATTTGTAAAACCCCAAACTTAAAACAAACTAACCAAGCTTAAACCTTATTAAACTTTTGTTTTAAAAACTTCTTGGTTGGTTTGAGAACTGAGATCAATGGGGTATTTATAGCCTCCCAAAACCTCAGCCAAAAACCCTAAATAAAAAGACCAAAAAGCCCAAGAATCAGAAATCTGATTCTGTACAAATATAGTCGTTACAGTGTTATGGGTCGACTCGTCACTGTTCATGAGTCGACTCGTCACTGTTTGGGGTTTGTGAGTCGACTCGTCACTGTTCATGAGTCGACTCGTCACTGTTCATGAGTCGACTCATGACATGCACACAACCTGTTTTGCATAGTAAAAACCAAATATAAACAGGGTTTAAAAATATCAAATAAATTCCAAAAATTATAAAACTTTGGGAAATGTTTATAAACATGTTAATGAACATGTTACAAAAAGAATTTTTGGAATTGCACTGTTCATTTATGAAAACTTGTCATTTTACAAAAATGTCCAAAACATGCAAACTTGATATACTTGAATTTTGATGTTTTGACATAAACCAAGTTTTGAAACTTTGTAAACTAATTTTGTATACTTAATGAATAATGTAAACTATTGTTATAAAGTTTATAAACAATGAATATAGTATTTTAACAAAATACACATATAATACACTAAAACATGATTTCATTGAATTAAATAGACTTGATATTGTTGAAATCATATATAGGCATATAAACATAAAACAAATATGTATTTTCCAATTATATTAAATTGTTTCATATTAAAACTTGAAAACTATCAAACCAAAACATATATGTATATATATAACTATATATATACAAAACCAAAACGTGTATGTGTGTATATGGTTGAACTTAAAGTACTGACACACATAATATAAACTCCTAAACTAAATTACCCAAGCTTGATGAAGGTCTTCAATGAGCTCAACTTGGTACACTTGCGAATGAAGCTTGAACTTGGATCTTCAACTTGAATTTGCATAACTTCAACCACTATTCCACCAACCTCCATTTGATATGATCGTTATGGCGCGCGCAATCCATCCATCCTCCAACATATTGTTTGTCTACAATAAATAATAAAAAACAAATACTAGACAAACAATATTTGATGTAAATTGTTTGTTAAATCATCATCAAAACAAGAAGGCCAACAGACACCTCCCCTGTCTCCTCCCCTGTCCCATGGGTTTGGATCCTTAGGGAATTTCCCTTCTAATATTATCTAGAATAAAAAAGTAGTGGAAATTTATTTTTTAACAATAAATGAGTGTTAAATATTGAATAAATGTTTATTTTTTACTGGTCAAGTTAATAGATATGATTAAAAAAGGTAATATATCCACTATTGTTTGGTAGCGGGGTCTTTTCTCCATTATCAAAAAATAATGGAGAGATTCTTACTTTTTAGGGAAAAAATACTTCTAGCCCCAAAACCAAAGAAAACGTGCCCCCCCCCGCTCAAAGACTTTTTCAACGGGTGCTTTGCCCCCAAAATTCGCCACGATTTTCTTCCAGCTCTCAAAACGAATTCCCAGGCAAAACGTTGTTTAAACCCCTCACGAAATGTTCAAAATACCCCTAGATAGCCTGTAACCGTCGCCCTCTCATGTCAGAAATATGGCGTTGATACTGTAACATTAATTGGTGATTAGAATGTTTTTGTTTTATTGGGGGGGGGGATTCACATTTCCCTCCAAATTTTCACCATATCTATTCCCCTTCCCGCTGTAATAAAATTGCTGAGTTCCTCCCCATTCTATTACCTCAACTACTATGTTCCTTCAACTTAATTCTCCGCAGTAAAATCCTCTTCGATTCTTCAATCCCTGTAATAAAATGACGGATGTATCTCTTCTTTGCGTGGTAACGAAGGCAAAAAGCAACAAAGATGGTGACGGTGTATTCGTTGTTATCAAAGAGAATACAGAAATAATCAGCTTAAAATATCAAGTGTCAGAAAGGTTTAAAATACCAATGCAATATCTTTCCCCGAAGTTCATGTGCGAAAGGGAAAAGAAATCAGTAATTCAATTGACAACGATGATGACGTGAATTTGATGTTCGAGTATTGTCATCGTAATCGTTTTACAAACGTGAATTTGAATGCTACCTCTACTGAGGAATCCTCAACTTCGCAGAATACGCAGACTATGCCAAAAAATGCGTAGGCATTACTCTTCAGATTTCCTTATGAGTTCACTGATAGGTTTTGCCACTAGTTGTTAATATTATGCATTGGTTGCTGAGGTTATGAGTTGGTTGTCAAGGTTAGGTTAAGGACTGGTTGTTAAGGTTTGGGTTGTTTAGCTTATTTTATGAAATAGGTTTAAGATTTTTTTTTCTAAGGTTATGAGTTCGCTGTTACATATACTAGTTGGTTGCTATGGTTAGGTGTTTGCTATTGGCTGTTAAGTTTATGAGTTGGCTGTTAAGGTTAGGAGTTCGTTGCTGAGGCTATATAATTTTTTACTTCTTCAGGATCATACCGATAGAAAATTCACGATGCGCAGATACCACGTTCACCCATACCTGTAATGAAGAGCTATTCCTAATGACAACCTCACTGACGACTCGATCATGTTGCTGGAAGACATGATTAACCACCAAACAAAGATCCCAACAGAGTGGCTGACCGCCTTACGTGAAGTTAGTCAGAAATTTGATAGTGCTGCTAAAGTTAGATTAGCACTTTAATACTATTCAATTGCTAAACGGTTCGAGTATAATTTTTACCATAATGAACAAAGGCGCATAAGAGTTTATTGCCGATTCAAGCACACACATGGTTGCCTTTGGATGTTGTTTGCTTCCTCGCTCAGAAATTCGACGATCATGTTCATAAAGAATTTCGAATCTACCCACACCAGCGGTCAACATGGAGCAAATGCTAGCAACTCAAGGGCATCAAGGAAGTTCATTACTGGCCAAATACAAGCTGTTTTGAAGGTTAGGCTAGATCTTCGTGCAGTTGATATCAAGAACGACATGCTTTCTAATTTTGGCATCAAGATTAACTACAGTAAAACGTGGTGGTGCAAGGAGACAGCTCAACAGGACCTGTTCGGTGACAATGATGAGGCTTACGATTCACTGAGATGGTACATTCTTTTTTATTCTTCTAAAATCACTTTTACGTATTGGTTGCTAACTATACGTATTAGTTGTTAAAGTTATTGGTTCATTGTTAAGTATACGTGTTGGTTGTTAAGGTTGAAGATCAATTGTTATGGTTATGAATCCGTTGCTAAGGTTACTGCTTTGTTGTTATATTCATATAGGTATCAATCCATGGTGCATGTAACTAATCCAGGGAATTGTGTTGTTATTGATGCTGATGACGGGAGGTTCAGGCGATTGTTCATTAGTTATAATGCCTGTAATTGAAGGGTTCATTGATGGGTGTAGGCCTCTATTATTTTTGGATGAAACATTTATTAAAGATCGCTACAGAGGCATACTACTTAGTACCACTGGGTATGACGGCAACCAGGGAATATTTCCCCTTGCTTATTGCGTATGCGATCAGGAGAATGAGGCTAACTAGAAATGGTTCTTATAAGGATTGTGGACGTTACTGTATGATAGGAAAAACCCTTACCAAACTCCACATCGACTGGTAATGATTTACGATGCCGACAAGGGTATTAGGGTAGCAGTCGAGGAATTCTTTCCAGATGCTTTCCATTCAAGGTGTGTTCTGCATCTAGTTGAGAATTTCAGAAAGAAGATGAAGGATTTTGGGCACAAGGCAAATGTCGCCATTACGTTGGGTGATCTGTTATAATCTACGGTTTAAAAGTACACAATTTCTGAATGGGATGATGACATAAAAGAATTGGTAATGATCGATCATAAGGTTTACATCACTGCAATGGAATACTCCCCAGAAAAATGGGCAAATGTGTATTTTCCTGGTATAAGGTAAGATAGCTTGGTTTAAACATTATTTTGTTACAGCACCATTATAGTTGTTTAGGTTAGAGTTAGCCTATAGTTTTTCTGTTAAGGTTAGAGTTTTATTATTATTGTTAGAATTTTTCTGCTAGGGTTTTGTTGTTAAGTTTAGAATTTTGTTGTTAAGGTTAGGGATTTATTGTTTAGGTTATGGATTTATTGTTAATGTTAGGATTTTATTGTTAAGTTATGACCATGTTACTTCAAACGTTGCTAAGTCTTTCATTAGCTGGATAAAAAAGGCATGGTTGTTGCGAATCTCACTTTTGGTTGAGACCATACGGAAGAAAATAATGGAACGCATGCATGAAATGTTAGAATTTTGTTGTTAAGGTTAGGGATTTATTGTTTAGGTTATGGATTTATTGTTAATGTTAGGGTTTTGTTGTTAAGGTATGACCATGTTACTTCAAACGTTGCTGAGTCTTTCAATAGATGGATAAGAAAGGCACGGTTTGAAGGATATCGTGCTATGTCTACATGCATAATACACAGTGGAAGAGATGTATGTACAAAAAAAACTAAGCATGTAGAGGGCATGAAATATTCATATGGATCGTCTAATTAAATCTAACATGATCCTTATTATTAAGTGAGCATACAAGGTTTGAAAGTCATACTTTTGTATCGTGATTCGATAGTGAATCGAACAACCTTTAGCTTGCTCTCATTGATGTAGAAAGCTCCTCGTAGTGGATCTCCAACTCTTCAAGTAAACCAGAAAGCTATTGGATGCTGCTTGAGATGCGAGGCAAGATATCCACCCCGAGGTTCTTAAAATCCTACTACTTTCTCTTACTCAAAGATTGCTAAAGTTTAGTAAGAGGTATAGCTTTCTTTCTTTCTCTTATGAAAATTTAATTTTCATTAGCCTTTCATGAAGAGAGAGAGCTCATATTTATAGAGTAAAATGTGTTCATGACATGAATGACTCATCCTATGAGTCATGCAATGAATCATCAAATATCAATGATTAATCTAGTGAGTCATGCAATGAATCATCTTATGAATCATTACATTTCAAAACCATGTGCTAATAAACCATGTGCTCAAACCATACCACTAAATGACTAATTATACATGGTATGTGTATTTCATAAATAAAAATACCAAATAAATATTACTAATACAGTATTTCATAAATACGGTATATAGTATTATTCCAATCTTTAACTAATTAGTCACTATATGACCAAATAAATCAAGAGTTGACCAAAAGTCAACTGTTGACCAAAAAGTCAACTGTTAACCCAAAAAGTTAGCTTTATGGAAAAAAATACTGAAATTCATTTCCTAAGCACATAGCATTCTAATTTTACCGATATACATAACCGTTTATGTGTATCCGGAAAAAATCATATATGTGTATCAATCATACGCATCACTCCATAAATTTTATTTCATAGGATTCAAGTACGCGCTTGGTGTGACTCTAGGGCCAACTTAAAAAACTCGGTAGTGGATCATATCCATAAGTACAACAGAGATGCTAGCTACACATGAAGACCACCCGGGTATAAGTTGTGATAAAGGTCTGCAAGATGCTTATCTAATTTTATCAGGACCACTAAATGATAATACCGTACAGTCCAGTCTCTTCGTCAAACCATGTCAAACTATTGAGCCTAGGGTATGGCAAACTGTCAAACCCTAATAGCTTGATTAGTGTTTATTGATATTAAACTCATAACCTATAAGATCAAACTGACACTCAGTTTATCTTATTTACCTTGACCAAGGATTTCTAGGCTATAGTTATATCAAACAATCTTATGACATCAACCCCTATACTGGGAGAGACGAATCTCTTCTTGGCATCTCAATATCTACTTATGTCTCGGGATGTACCTAACAAGAACCGTTATGCATAATTTAATAAGAACTGTGGTTAGGTAAAAGTCTAAATACATCTTTACTAACATATAAGATATTGCACTTATGCCTCAGGTCAAAAGACTACTATGTACTATATCACTTGAGAACTTCTATTTGACAGTTAAGTATATTACCAACTAGATGTTCTCGACGAGTCGTTCAGTCAACTCATTCACTAATGAGTCACCTGTATACTGTATCTTGATGTCTCACATCAATGATCTAAGAGATTGATCCTCTCCTTCAAAAGGAGAAATAGAGCATACACTAGTCTAAACCAAAGTGATGATGTCCTATCTCAACACTTCATCAACTAGGAACATTTTAGAATATACGTTACCGACTAATCAGATCTCTTCATTACGATCACTATCCGAAATGTCTGATAGTCTAGTATTTATTCTAAGGATATTATCTGTATTTTTAGAACATCAGATAAATCTAACCAAAATAACATACTATCATTTTGAACAAGGATGTTATATACATATAAGTCTGTAGGCTGTCTAAAAATCACAATAGATAGCTTATCCCCCATCAAACACCGATGATGGAAGTTACAATCTGACGACTTCCAGAAGGCTACAATTTAAAGACTTTCACGTAGATCGCTGAAGGTTACAATCTGACGGCCTTCACGACAACCGATGAGAGCTCTAGTTCAATAACATTCACAATCAACATCGGGAGTTACAATCTGACGACTCTCATATTATCAAGGAGCCAAGATGAAGATTACAAGACAATCATCTTTGCAACGCTATGACAAAAAAGATTACTTGGTGATAATCTCTTCAAGACAAGACGCGGAGGTCCTCCCCGTGTGTCAACAGTAAAACGCCAGGGTCGAACCCGCGTTACAACATCAAAACGCCAGGGTCGAACCCGCGTTACAACAAGAGAAACGTGAGCGACCCTCGCGTTTTGGATGTTTAGTCAACACCCAACCTCGCGTCCTAATCCTAAGACGCGAGGTTAGGGTCCTGAACGCCAGGTTGGGCGTTTGACTCATTCAAATATGAGTCGAACGGTTTCAGAACCGTTTTCCTCACGATCTGAGGAAATCACGCCCACTTAGGAGCGGATTTAGAGGGCAGTTACACCCCCTTAATCCCCTATAAAAGCGAGTAAACTCAATTGAGTTAAAGGTTGGAATTTCTTGGCTTGGATCGACCACTGAAGGCTGGCTTTTTGGATCTGAGACTTGGCAGTGAAGGGTCGGAACTTCTTGGCAGCAAAGGGAGAGATCGACATTCATCCTTTGGAGCATTCCTTGAAGCCTTCAGCCTTGGCTTGAGAACCGATACTCGGTTCAAATCAACTCTTTTTCAAGAGTTTCAAACTCGTTCAGAGTTATCAACTCGTCCAGAGTTCTAAAACTTGCCACGCAAGTTCTCCACAACGTCAAATCGTGAGGAGAAGACATCGTTCCAGTGAATCAAAACGTCGGATCGTCAACGGAGAGCAAATTCGACGCAAGCAATCGAAGGAGGCATTCCATCGCTACCGAGAAGAACCCAGTTTTAAACAAAGGGGAGAACCAATTTCGTTCTCCTCTCTTTTATAATCAAATTATAACTGAGATCGAAGGAATACAAGTCAATTTTCTTTCATTCTCTTTATTGCAATTTTCTAACATACAAAAGATGGCGACTCCGCTGGGGACAAGCTTCTGTGACGAAGAAGTGGTGGTGCAATCCGATGTTCATCTCACTGGAACAATTGTCGAAACTCTCGTGGTAGAGTTTGATCAAGCCAAGTTTGAGGAGGTCATCTCCTCCGGATCCCTTAGCCCCAAGGCTATGCGTAAGATCCACAAAGTCTCCAAGGAGACTAAATCTCCAACTGTTGCTGGAGTGCCGAAGAAAGTCCTCTCCTTTGGCCAAAATTCATCAAACAGCCCCTCCTCTGAAGGACTAGGCTCTGCCTCTGCCAAACTCGTTCAACGAGTTGAAAACTCCACACCCGCGTCAACACGACGTGTCATGGGTGGTAAAAGGCCTATGACGGAGATAGATCCAATCAACGCCAATGATGCCCCTGCAAAAGCCTTAAAACAGGCCAAGAAGAACGCTGCTCGTCGAAGAAGAAGGTCTCAGCGACGAGCACAACTCCAAGAAAGTCGAGCCTCCAACCAACGCGAGCTTTGCGTTCGTGAGCCTAAACACGACCTTGAGCCCAAACATGAGCTTCGCGAGAACCAGACTGAACGTGGCCCTTAATGGCGCGTTTTACAGCCAAAACGCCGACCTCAAGCCTTCGTTGAATGCGAACTTCAACTTCGCGTTTCCCAGTCAAAACACGACCCTCGCATCGACAATGAAGAACGCAACCCTCATGTTGCCAAACTAAAATGTGAATCTCGCGTTTCAAGTGCCAAACGCGACCCTCGCATTTCAAGTACCAAACGCGACCTTCGCGTCCCAAGTGCCAAACGCGACCTTCGCGTCTCAAGTGCCAAACGCGAATACTCTGCGTAACGCGACTAGATTGAGGGGCGGGTATAATAAGTTCATGGATTCAATGCATCTCAACCTGATCCATGTTCACCAAGAGCCAGTCCTGTCCAATCATAGACTGGGGGTTCTAATTCAAACCCCACAATCAGTGAGTAATTCTCCTCAAATCTTTACAACAGATTTGAGAGAGTTCATATCGAGAGAAAGACCAATGCAACAAGTCATTCGTTCGTTTTAATGTGAACGACTGATTCCTATGGTCCTCTCGGGATGTCAATGCTGCTCATATGCGGCCAAACCATTGGTGTTCGACCAATTTATGAACGTTGCTTTGCTCGATCAACGACGACGTTCTCACAGAAAGAAGTCTCCAGAGATCGAATATCCCGGAGTCACTATCAATGTGATCGGCAGAGGAAAAGCCTCAGGTCATAGTTCTGATGATTCTGAGACAAGTCGTTCACCGACCATCAGAGAAATCGCTAATGAGTTTGAAGGAGACTACCAACGCACTCGGACGCAAACAGGTGCCATTCCCCCTGTCAATTATCGGAGGTTAGCCAGAGGAACCAATTCTGATGATGAACACTCAGCCATTGCAGAGTCCTAATCATCAAGCTCTTTTGTTGAACATGAGAGCTACGCTTATATGACGGGAAACCATGAAGATATCGTGAAGAGACTTGATGAGCAGGAGGCCATGCTCAAATCTCAGCAGGAGGCTATCAATGAACTCCTGGCCCTGTTGACTCAACTCGTCGCAGATAAGGCCAAATCTCAGAAGACAGATTCGCCACTCAGGCAAGAATCCTCACGAAGAGGAAAAACGTCTTCATCCCGACCTCACACAAGCAAAGGGAAGGGAAAAGTGGTTGATGACACGGCTTCTGACCAAGAAGCCCATAACCTGGAATCTTTCTCTGATGAAGGAAGAGAGACGGAGAACGAGCAGAATCTCCAGTCTGCCAAAATTGAGGAATTGGAAGCCCGCCTCAATGTCATTGCTAACAGAAGCGAGCTCCAAGACGAGGGAGTTGTCAGACCCTATCCTGCCGAATGGGATGCAGCCCCTTATCCTCCAAAATTCGAAGTCCCGACGTTACAAACTTTTGACGGCACGGGATCACCGAACCAATATATCTATCATTTCAAGTCATAGACTGGGAATGTGATATCAAACGACGTCATTCTGGCTCGATTGTTCATTGGCACCCTCAAGGGAGTTGCCTTTGAATGGTTCAGGAAACTGCCTGCGAGGTGTATCCAAAAGTGGGCAGATCTAGAAAGACTCTTCCTATCAAGATTCTTTGAAGATGATACAGAAGTCTCCATCCATACCCTTCTTTCCACTAAGCAGAAGAAGAGGGAGTCCGTCAAAGCCTTCGTCAAGAGGTTCTGAACCATGGCTCTCCGATGTTCGTTAGGTATGACACAGTCTACCTTAGTAGAGACCTGTCGACACAACCTGCAAACCGATCTCCTAGCCCGAATAGGAGTTGCAGAATTCCGTTCCTGGAGACAACTAATCTCTCAAGGCGAACAGGCTCAAAAGATTATTACCAGGATTAAAGCTGAAGAACAAAGTAGGTAGGATCAGCCCGAGTAATCGGACCAAGCCCAATCTTCTCCTGAGCAATCGAACCAAGCTCACTCTTCTCAGTCAGAACCAGAAGATACTACGGCCGCTGAAGTCAATCCTTTCCAGCAGGATGGCGGGTCCAACAACTATCACGTTAATAGTTACCTCTGATAGTCAAACTTAATAGATAGTGGCCCACTAGGTGATGTGTCATGTCTATCCTTTTCTCCCCTTACACTTGTTCAAGACCGGGGGTTGGTTTATTTGTAGTTCATTGGATTATGAGTAATAAATTTTCTAATTTATCATGTTCAATGGAATACCTTTGTTAACCATAAAATCTACCAGAACTATCACGACCATCAACTTGTCAATCCACTTTAATAGGATGGCAGGCCCACAAAACTATCACGTTAACATTTACCTCTGATAGTCCATCAACTTGTCAATCCACTTCAATAGGATGGCGGGTCCACCAAAACTATCACGTTAACCGTTACCTCTGATAGTCCATTTCCTCCAAATTCCCCCACCAATCCTCTTCAAGTAGGATGGCGGGTCCACCAAAACTATCACGTTAACAGCTACCTCTGATAGTCAAACTCATCAGATAATGGCCTACCAGGTGATGTGCCTCTATTCCGACTTCATGGATAGTGCCCCACTAGGCAATGTACCTTGTCTACCTCTTTTTATTCCCCTGCTAAGTCTTAATCAAGACTGGGTGTTGGTTACTTGGAATCCACTGGATTAAGAGTAACGAATCTTTCACATCGTCAAGTTAACATTACACTTCTGACGATCATCACCCCACAGAGTATGCATGCAACTCGCATCATTCTCAATTTGTCACGTTAACAATATACCTCTGATAATCAAGTTATCAATCCTTGTCAATAGGATGATAGGTCCTCAAAATTGCTCAAATTGCAATCTTCCCCAGCAAGACACTAAGTCTTCAAAATCTTATCACAAACATCAAAACTCATCGCTTCTGATGATAAACTCACCTAGCATGTTTCCCCAGCGAGACGCTAATTCCCAAAACCTTGTGCAAGTCACAAGTACACATTCTCTTGTCACGTTAACATCAAACCTCTGACAATCCACTTATCAATCCTCGTCAATAGGATGATAAGTCCACAAAGTTGCTCCAATTGCAACACACATCCTGTCACGTTAACACTAAACCTCTGACAAATTCACTTATCAATCCTCGTCAATAGGATGATAAGTCCACAAAGTTGCTCCGATCGCAACACACATCCTATCACGTTAACACTAAACCTCTGACAAATTCACTTATCAATCTTCTCTAATAGAATGATAAGTCCACAAAATTGCTCCAATCGCAATATCTTTCCAGTCAAGTTAACATCACACCTCTGACTACACAATCCACTTATCGACTCTCCTTAATAGAGCGATAGGTCCTCAAATTCCAGTCAAGTTAACATCATACCTCTGACAGCACAAATCAACTTATCGACTCTTTTTAATAGAGCGATAGGTCTATAAAATACTGTTAGGTTAACATCACACCTCTAACAGTCAAACCCCCCAATGAACTTGTTAATCCTTTTTCAACAAGAATAGCAAGTTTTCATTATGAAATCCCCAGCGGATTAAAGATTTTCTAGAATTATCCTAGAGATAGTGAAGAAAGTTTCTGAATTTCACTCTAAGTGAAAATTCATGCCAAGTTAATACTACACCTCTGGCTCTTCCAACTTTCTTTCAGTGTTTCAAGTAACACAGGAAGAAACAGTGACAAAGCCTACGTATTCAACATCGTTATTAATAACACCAAAATCCGTGCCTTACACGCATGGGGAATTTTATCCCGAATCCTAAGTAGGGATAAGTCAACGTCTAACACGCGTTGCCGATTAGTCTTTCACCGTAAAAAGGACAAAAGTCTACGTATTCAATATCGTAGCGGGTCGTTATTAATAACACTAAAATCCATGCCTTACACGCATGGGGAACTTTATCCCAAATCCTAAGTAGGGATAAGTCTACGCCTAACACGCGTCGCCGGTTAGTCTTTTTCTGTGAAAATGACAAAGTCTATGTATTCAAAATCATAGCATCAAGTCTAAGAGGGTTCATTCTCTTAGCGCAACGTTACATGTGGAACGGACTTAGACAATCCATGTGCTAGCCTGACTCAAACGGTAGTTGGTAAATGCTTATCAAATCCGTTGATGGCTGAGGGTTTGCTAAAAATCCTATGCATGTTTAAAGGCCCATCGGCTTAATGGACGTGAGCCGGGACTTGAAACGAATAAAGCTGAAGACAAGTCTCAAAGACTTAGTCAAAAATGCATGGAAGCCACTTCCATGTCTCAAGTCAAAACGTCAAGGTCAGACCCGCGTTGCAAAAATCATGACGCCAAGGTCACACCCGGGTTCCAAATTTAAAAACGCCGAGGTCAGACCCGCGTTACAAAAATCATGACGCCGAGGTCACACCCGGGTTCCAAATCCAAAACGCCGAAGTCAGCCCCGCGTCTCAAGTTCAAAACGCAGGAGTCCACCCCCGCATTCCAGAAGCAGGATTATGACGTATACCTTTACAAAGGTCCTATGTGACAAATCCCTTCAACCAAGATGTCTTCGAAGCGAGTGCAGAGAACAGATCCTTTACCACAAGGAATCAACAGCTCCAAGATCAGAGTTAAGATCCAAAGTATTCCGAAAATTCGTTCCAGTCAACCGCGAACTTTCAAAAACTTTGGAGGGGGTTCTGTAGGCTGTCTAAAAATCACAATAGATAGCTTATCCCCCATGAAACACTGATGATGGAAGTTACAATCTGATGACTTCCAGAAGGCTACAATTTGAAGACTTTCACGTAGATCGCTGAAGGTTACAATCTGACGGCCTTCACGACAACCGATGAGAGCTCTAGTTCAACAACATTCATAATCAACATCGGGAGTTACAATCTGACGACTCTCATATTCTCAAGGAGCCAAGATGAAGATTACAAGACGATCATCTTTGCAACGCTATGACAAAAGAGATTACTTGGTGATAATCTCTTCAAGACAAGACGCGGAGGTCCTCCCCGTGTGTCAACAGTAAAATGCCAGGGTCGAACCCGCGTTACAACATCAAAATGCCAGGGTCGAACCCGCGTTACAACAAGAGAAACGTGAGCGACCCTCACGTTCTGGATGTTTAGTCAACACCCAACCTCGCGTCCTAATCCTAAGACGTGAGGTTAGGGTCCTGAACGCCAGGTTGGGTGTTTGACTCATTCAAATATGAGTCGAACGGTTTCAGAACCGTTTTCCCCACGATCTGAGGAAATCACGCCCACTTAGGAGCGGATTTAGAGGGCAGTTACACCCCCTTAATCCCCTATAAAAGCGAGTAAACTCAACTGAGTTAAAGGTTGGAATTTCTTGGCTCGGATCGACCACTGAAGGCTGGCTTTTTTGGATCTGAGACTTGGCAGTGAAGGGTCGGAACTTCTTGGCAGCAAAGGGAGAGATCGACATTCATCCTTTGGAGCATTCCTTGAAGCCTTCGGCCTTGGCTTGAGAATCGATACTCGGTTCAAATCAACTCTTTTTCAAGAGTTTCAAACTCATTCAGAGTTATCAACTCGTCCAGAGTTCTAAAACTTACCACGCAAGTTCTCCACAACGTCAAATCGTGAGGAGAAGACATTGTTCCAGTGAATCAAAATGTCAGATCGTCAACGGAGAGCAAATTCGACGCAAGCAATCGAAGGAGGTATTCCATCGCTACCGAGAAGAACCCAGTTTTAAACAAAGGAGATAACCAATTTCGTTTTCCTCTCTTTTGTAATCAAATTGTAACTGAGATCGAAGGAATACAAGTCAATTTTCTTTCATTCTCTTTATTGCAATTTTCCAACATACAATAGGTCCTGTTACAATATGCAATAATTGCCTGCAGGGCACCTATATCTAACAAACTCCCACTTGCACTAAGGCCAATTATTATAGTATCTAATACCCAATAGCTCAACAAGTTTCTCAATTTGTGAACGAGCAATTGCCTTTGTGAATGGATCTGCTATATTATCTTTTGTATCTACTCTTTCAATCTTGATCTCCCAGCGATCAACTATCTCCCTGATCAAGTGATACTTCCTCAGAATGTGTCTAGACTTATGATGAGATCGGGATTCCTTTGTCAGAGCTATTGCAGCATTATTATCACAGTATAAAGGTACTGGATCTTTAACGGTGGGAACAACTTCCAGCTCTAAAAGGAACTTCCTCATCCAGACAGCATCTTTAGCTGCATCATTGGCTGCAATGTATTCAGCTTCCATACTCGAGTCTGCTACTGTATCTTGCTTGGAACTTTTCCAGCTGACAGCCCCTCTATTGAGGGTGAAAACATATCCTGATACAGACTTACTATCATCGATATCGCTCTGAAAGCTTGAGTCGAAAAAAGCCTCCATTCGGAGGTCACTTTTACCGTATATCAAAAATAACTCCTTAGTCCTTTTAAGGTACTTAAGTATATTCTTGACCGCTTTTCAGTGCTCTTCTCCATGATTAGATTGGTATCTACTTACCAAACTGAGTGAATAAGTGATATCTGGTCTAGTACATAACATGACATACATGATCGATCCTACTACCGAGGCATAAGGAATTAGACTCATGCGTTTCCTCTCTTCATCAGTCTGGGGAGACATCTTTTTAGAGAGGGAGATTCCAGGAGATGCAGGTACAAAACCTTTCTTGGAATTTTCCATGCTAAACCGTTTTAGCACTTTGCCAATGTATCTAGATTGCGATAATCCTAACATCCTTTTAGATCTATCTCTATAGATCTGAATACCTAGTACACATGATGCTTCACCTAAATCTTTCATGAAGAATCTTTTTTTGATAGCCAAATTTTAACCGCTTGTAATGACGGTATGTCATTACCGATTAAGAGTATATCATCTACATATAAAATAAGAAACGATATAATACTCCCAATTATCCTTTTATACACACATGGTTCATCTGGATTTTTGATGAAACCAAACTCTTTGATAGCATCATCAAAACAGATGTTCCATCTCCGCGATGCTTGCTTCAGTCCATAAATGGATTTAAGCAATCTACATGCTTTTTCACTGCTCCCACTGACTACAAAACCCTCTGGTTGCGTCATATATATGCACTCTTCTAAATCACCATTTAGAAATGCACTTTTGACGTCCATTTGCCAGATCTCATAGTCATAGTGAGCAGCTATAGCAAGTAGGATCCGAATAGACTTGAGCATAGCCACTGGAGAAAAAGTTTCATCGTAGTCCAAACCAGGTCTTTGACGAAAACCTTTAGCTACCAGTCTAGCTTTAAAAGTCTCTACTTTTCCATCTACACCTAACTTTTTCTTAAACAACCATTTGCAACCTATAGGTATCACCTATTTAGGAGCATTGTCTAATATCCATACTTTATTGGTGTACATAGAGTTTATTTTAGATTTCATTGCATCATGCCAAGCAACAGAGTCCCTACTCTGAGAGGCGTGTTGATAACTTAAAGGTTCGTCATCATCTATGACGTGATCTAACATGCCACCTTCAACTGAAAAATTATATTGTGTCTTAGGTGCATGAGATCGCCTTGGATATCTGTGGAGTGGTTGAGGTTCTTCTGGTATAACTGAGTTTGCTGGTTCCACTAATTTATCAGTAATATTTTGTATCTCTGAAATTTCTTCTAGTTCTACCATGCTCCTACTAATTTCTTTTTTAAGAATTCCTTCTCTAAGAAGGTGGCATGCCGAGAAACAATTATCTTTTGTTCATCGATATGGTAGAATTGATATCCAATGTAATTCCTTGGATATCCTATAAATTTGCATAATACTGAGTGTGCCTCTAACTTTTTGGGATCTTGTTTCTTTACTTAAGCATGACATCCCCAAATCTTAATATAATTAAGATATGGTTTCTTCCCACTCCATATCTCATATGGAGGTTTAGGCACTGCTTTAGTTGGAACCCTATTCAGTAAGTGTGTTGCTATTTCTAATGCATACCCCAAGAATAAAAAGGTAACTCAGTGTTACTCATCATAGAACGTACCATATCTAATAGGGTTCCTTCTTTCTGACACGCCGTTAAGCTGTGGTGTAAAGGGTGGAGTAACCTGAGAGAGAATCCCATTCTCTTTTAAAATACCTAAGAATTCCGAGCTCAAGTATTCACCTCCTCGATCCGATCGAAGAATTTTAACTTTCTTGCCCGTTTGGTTCTCTACTTCATTTTTGTACTCGATAAATTTCTCAAGTGCTTTAGATTTGTGTTTCATCAAAAACACATGTCCAAACCTTGAAAAATCATTAGTAAAAGTAATAAAGTAGGAGTAGCCACCTCTGGCCATTGTAGACATAGGACCACATACATCACTATGTATCAGTCCTAAGAGTTCTGTAACTCTTACTCTAGTTCCTGTAAATGGAGTCTTGGTCATTTTACCTTTAAGACAAGACTTGCAAGTCTCATAAGACTCAAAGTCAAATGGATCTAAATATCCATGCTTATGAAGCTCGCCAAGTCTTTCTTTATTAATATGACCAAGTCTGCAATGCAATAAGAAAGCATCATTCATAACTGAGTGCTTTCTTTTATTAGTGTGATGAGTGTTCAGAATTGTGTTTTGATTAAGAATATAGATGTCATTGCACAATGTTCCATAAGTAATCAACTTTTGATTAAATATGATATTCGTAACATTATTCTCCAACTTAAATACATATCCATCTTTATCTAATAAAGATATAGATATTATATTACACATCATAGTTGGTACAAAATAGCAGCTATTTAAAATCAAAATGTTTCTATTTGGTAAAGCTAGATGAAAATCCCCTACTGCAAGTGCTGCAACTATTGCACCATTACCAACTTGCATCGTCATCTCTCCAGCTCCAAGTTTTCTATAACTTTTAAGTCCCTGTAACAAATTACAAATGTGAGATCCTGATCCGGTATCTAATATCTAGGATGTATGATTTATAAAAAAACAATTCTGAGTAACAAACACACCTGTAGATGAAGCAACAACTTGCTTATTCTTGGTGAGTGAGGCTAGGTATTCTAGGCAGTTCCTTTTCCAATGTCCTGACTTATGACAATGGAAGCATTCTGCTGTCATCATTTTTGCCTTTTCTTTATCCTTCTTGACAGCCTTCTTAACACATTTCCTTGGTTTAGTAGTTTTCTTCATTCATTTTTTCTTAGCAACCAATTTGCCAGAAGAGGAAGAAGATTGCCCTATAGCCAAGGCTGGTGTTTGTCCCTTTTTCAAAGAACTTTCTTCCTGTCTTAACAAATTAAGCAAGGCAGGAAGAGTGGGCTCCAGATCAATCATCAAAAACTGTGATATGAATCGGGAGTATGCTGGTGTCAAGGACTACAGAATGATATCTGTATATCTATCTGCATCTAGGCCTACGTTCAAAAGTTCAAGCTCATTGACATAGACGATCTTTTTGAGGACATGATCCCCAACAGAAGATCCCACAGTCATTTTCGTTTGGAACAGATTCCTAGACGCTGCGTACTTCATTTGTCGCAGTTGCTCGCCATACAGTTCTTCTGTATTACCAAATATGGATCTGATATCCATATTCTCATGTTGCCTCTGATGGACCAAATCCATAGAGGCAATGGTGAGGCATCGAGCAAGTGAACAATCTTTATCCCATGTACTACGGATTTCAGTTTCCGCTATAGTGGGTTCTAGGCCTAGAACAGGTTCGGGCGCAGTGAGGACATATGCTACTTTGTCATAAGTTAGGACAATTTTAACATTCCTCAACCAGTCTTTGTAATTAAGACCGGTTAACTTGTTCTGTTCCAATATGAGTTTTAAACCAGACATAATGGCTTGAAAGAGAGAGAAAATGTATTTTAGCAGATGTTCAATACATAAAATAGATTTGGTTTATTTTTATCAAAGTTATGCCTCCCACTATTTTTCGAGTCCCTCAAAACCTTATAAGAGGTGATCGGAAAATAACTCATTGTTTTCAAGTGGGATCAAGATCCAATTATCATTGAATGCATCAACCTTGGCGTATGTCAACAAATTAACACATTCAATAATTGGTAGACAACTTTTGTCTTTTACACTCTTGTAATTCTTGATATGATTTTACCCCTAGTCTTTTATGACCTTGACGTATGCCAACAAATCATAAAATGCTAGTCAAGTTTGTACCCATCATTTCTTAACTGGCTTAAATTTAACTTATACAAACTCTTGACGTATGCCAACAAAGTTGCATAACCAACTTAAACTATCCTTATATCTTATATGCAGATGAATACTATTTAGCCATAGAATAGTTATGCCTTGACGTATGCCAACAAACATAGTATTTATAAGCTTAATAGTATTTAACTAAAATGATGGATGGCTACGGACGATTTCTCAAATCTTTTACCGTAATCGAACTTGATATAGTTTAAAGATGCTCTATATTTATACTTGCAACAATTAAACTAGCCAGGAAAGCGCAAGATTGGTGGGAGGGTTCCGAGCTATTCACCGGGAATATTTATCGGACCTTAATTAAGTAACCACTTCTCTTTAAGACTATAGCACGAAAGATTGGGCATCACCCCTAATCTTAAGTTGGGTATCACCCTATTAGCTATACCTCATAATCACTTTCCTTAGACACTAGCTAAAAGTTGGTTCTAAATACATCTCTTTTAACTTTTTGAGATTTATTTATTTTTCACACTAACGCGATGTTAATGTCGATCTCACCACTCTATGGTCAATAAACTCTTATTGCCATGTCGCACAAAGTTTAAAAAAAAACAAGTTTTTATAATAAAAACTATTCTCTAGTGAGATAGAGATATAAACTTTGCAAAAAAATAGCACCCAATTATATTGACATCTACAATTTGGGGCACAACCAATATATCAACATATGTAATGTAAAACTTATATAGAATGGTAGTGGACAACTAAAGAAAATAAAATGCAACTACACTAATTACATTTTAGCAAGCCATATGCAACTCCTTGAGGTGCTTGCTCCCTTGCAAACTCTGTATTATTACAATCATATAAACATAGGACGTGCAAGCCCCATTTATAATGGAAAAACCATCTCGTAGGATGGGTAATAATATTACATTAAATGTAAAGCAAAAGCTATAAATAAAATAACTAAACTAAGCAACCATACCCCCCACACCCGAACAAGGGCCTATACCCGTAGGCGTAGCCCATGATCGGTGAGCAAGTGCCTAAACCCGTAGGCGTAGCCCATGCTCGGGGAGGGAAGATGTCGTAAATAATTATTACATTTCTAACTTTATTACATCAATACAAAACATGCAAGAGAATAGTTGTCCACTACCATCCAGAAACATAACATCCACGCAAGATGATAAATCATATAACTTAATCAACATTAAGAAATATGCATCTATCTAGTTATGCAACATATTAGAAACTAGATAGCATAAGGATTATCCAAACTCAAATATGACTAACAAGCTTCTAACATACAACTACACTAGTTGTAATTAATTATTTTACAAAATAACTTGAATTAATTAACTAGTTTCATCTAAACTAGAAATTAGAAGCAAGAACAAGGTCCTCCATGAGTTATATGTACATGTTAAGATTCAATTAGATGGAACCATGTCTCTGATACCATGAAGGATATCGTTCTATGTCTACATGCATAATACACAGCGGAAGACATGTATGTACAAAAAAAACTAAGCATGTAGAGAGCATGAAACATTCATATGGATCGTCTAATTAAATCTAACATGATCCTTATTATTAAGTGAGCATACAAGGTTTGAAAGTCATACTTTTGTACCGTGATTCGATAGTGAATCCTACAACCTTAGCTTGCTCTCTTTGATGCAGAAAGCTCCTCGTAGTGGATCTCTAACTCTTCAAGTAAACCCGAAAGCTATTGGATGCTGCTTGAGACGCGAGGCAAGATATCCACCCCGGGGTTCTTAAAATTCTACTACTTCCTCTTACTCAAAGATTGCTAAAGTTTAGTAAGAGGTATAGCTCTCTTTCTTTCTCTTATGGAAATTTAATTTTCATTAGCCTTTCATGAAGAGAGAGAGCTCATATTTATAGAGTGAAATGTGTTCATGACATGAATGACTCATCCTATGAGTCATGCAATGAATCATCAAATATCAATGATTAATCTAGTGAGTCATGCAATGAACCATCTTATGAATCTTTACATTTCAAAACCATGTGCTAATAAACCATGTGCTCAAACCATACCACTAAATAACTCACCTCATGACTCATTATACATGGTATGTGTATTTCATAAATAAAAATACCAAATCAATATTACTAATACAGTATTTCATAAATACGGTATATAGTATTATTCCAATCTTTAACTAATTAGTCACTATATGACCAAATAAATCAAGAGTTGATCAAAAGTCAATTGTTGACCAAAAAGTCAACTGTTGACCAAAAAGTTAACTTTATGGGAAAAATACTGGAATTCATTTCCTAAGCACATAGCATTCTAATTTAACCGATATACATAATCTTTTATGTGTATCCGGAAAAAATCATATATGTGTATCAATCATACGCATCACTCCATAAATTGTGTTTCATAGGATTCAAGTACGCGCTTGATGTGACTCTAGGGCCCAACTTAAAAAACTCGGTAGTGGATCATATCCATAAATACAACAGAGATGTTAGCTACCCATGAAGACCACCCGGGTATAAGTTGTGATAAAGGTCTGCAAGATGCTTATCCAATTTTATCAGGACCACTCAATGATAATACCGTACAGTCCGATCTCTTCGTCAAACCATGTCAAACTATTGAGCCTAGGGTATGGCAAACTGTCAACCCCTAATAGCTTGATTAGTGTTTATTGATATTAAACTCATAACCTATAAGATCAAACTGACACTCAGTTTATCTTATTCACCTTGGCCAAGGATTTCCAGGCTATAGTTATATCAAACAATCTTATGACATCAACCCCTATACTGGGAGAGACGAATCTCTTCTTAGCATCTCAATATCTACTTATGTCTCGGGATGTACCCAACAAGAACCGTTATGCACAATTCAATAAGAACTGTGGTTAGGTAAAAGTCTAAATACATGTTTACTGACATATAAGATACTGTACTCATGCCTCAGGTCAAGAGACTACTATGTACTATATCACTTGAGAACTTCTATTTGACAGTTAAATATATTACCAACTAGATGTTCTCGGCGAGTCGTTCAGTTAACTCATTCACTAATGAGTCACCTGTATACTGTATCTTGATGTCTCACATCAATGATCTAAGAGATTGATCATCTCCTTCAAAAGGAGAAATAGAGCATACACTAGTCTAAACCAAAGTGATGATATCCTATCTCAACACTTCATCAACTAGGAACATTTTAGAATGTACGTTACCGACTAATCAGATCTCTTCATTACGATCACTATCCGAAATGTCTGATAGTCTAGTATTTATTCTAAGAACATTATCTGTATTTTTAGAACATCAGATAAACTAACCAAAATAGCATACTATCATTTTGAACAAGGATGTTATATACATATAGGTCCTGTTACAATATACAATAATTGCCTGCAGGGAAGCTATATCTAACACGGTTGTTGCGAATCTCACCTTTGGTTGAGACCATACGGAAGCAAATAATGGAACGCATACATGAAAGGAGGCTAATGGGTCAGAAATGGTCTGTATACTTATGCCTGGAAGAGGAGATAGTGATGTGCGAAAATATTCAGCATGGTAGTTGCTCGGTCATTAAACATTCGACGGAAGATATTGTGAAGGTCAAGTCCAATAAAACTTTTCGTGTAGATTTGAAGAATCGGGCATGTTCATGCAGGTCCTAGGACATCACCTGCATTCCTTGCAAACATGCGTGCGCTGCAATTACATGGATGAGATAAGAAATTTATCAATATTGTGATTGGTATATGTCTGTTGACGCATTCAGAGCAAGTTATGCACCGATCATCTTTCCCATCCCAGATTACAACAAACACTTTGTACCGCCAAAAGATCGATTGTTAAAGCCTCCTCTCAGCAAAAAAGGCATGGAAGACCATGCATTAGACGAATAAACAACTGGTCGCTAAACACCCATCCTGTTAAGTGCTCTCGATGCAACGTGGAGGGTCACAATCGTACAACTTGTAACAAGCCTATATGGTTTAGCGTTTTATTGTCATGTGTATGGATTTGTTGTCAAGTATATCGTTACAAGTGTTAAGATCATGGCTTGGCTGTTAAGGTTAATATTTGGTTGTTAAGTTTATCGCTTGAATGTTAAGTTTACTGTTATTTTCTTACACTTGGATGTTAGGGTCAGCGAGAGATATATTTACTGCTACTGCATTCAATGTGTTTTATTGTTCCCAAGGAGGAGAGTTAAGATAGGCTGGATGTGACGCCCCTTGGTTCACACAAGACTGCAGTCCAAGATGAAACTAGAGATGTTAAACCTGCCATGCACCCACACTGTGTATAAACACGTTTCACCAATCACGGTAATATCCTCTGGTGGAACCAAATAGAAGTACATGTACAAAACATGCAAAATAAAGAGAATAAATATAATAGACATGATATAGAAGAGATATCTCATAAATAAAAAGAATCATGTCTCAACTATAATACATCTGATATCTGAATAATGAAAATATCTCAACATGAATCAACTAAAAATCATACTAAGGTACACTGTCTTTATAATATGAAAATAAAACTCTAATGTATGGATAAAACTCAAAACTACAGTGGAGTCTCTACAAGTAAAAATACGCGACGGCGACTATGCCAGAACTCCGTCACCCTGCGGCTCTCCGAAACTCCGAACTACCTGAAAAGTAATTTAAAAGAAAAAGAATAACAACAAGAACGTTAGAACGCTACAGCAAGATTACCTCCATCCGCCCCCAAGGAAAGGGCTGCTAAATGGAGTGAATGCTCTATCTATTAAGCATAGCCTACCTAGATTTATTTTCCTCGTATCTAAGTGGGATTAACATTTAGAAACCAACAACATGAGACGTAGTACGTCGAGCGAAATAATCTAAACAAGGAAACCCTCATGTATATACCATAAGTCTCAAATTGTAGATATCTAAACATTAATACCGTACTAAGAAAATACAATCTAATGAAACCAACAATTGGAAATCCACAACACGAGACTGGTACGTCGAGCGAAATAATCCAAACAAAAAAACCCTCATATATATACCATATGTCTCAAGTTATGAATCTCTAATCATTGATCCCAACAAAGAAGTAAAGAAATCAGTAAAAGAATTAAGACATTAACACATCGTATTTATAATATCTTTCACTATCACTAGGGAGATAGAATAAAATACCAACACATAATTTTGTATACTTTCAAAAGCAACGTATCTCGGTCATATAGTTCAGTGATAGGTCATATTCATAACCGATATCTGCCACACTTAGGCTATCAGGTAATTGTCTCAATACATCAGACTACCCTGTAGGTATCCTGAACTGTGTACACGGCTCATTAGTCTCATCAAAATCTCAATGCGAAACATGAGTGTGGGACGGACTACCAAATAGGCATCCTAGAAATACGGCTCATGAGCCTCATCGCACCCTAGTGCGGGACGGACGGCTAGATCAAGCCTCCTAAAATCAGACTTAATGGCCTGTACATATGGAATATCTATGTACTACCTCATGTAGTACTGAACTGAGCTCGTCAACGATATACACCTCATATATAAACTGTGTATATCTGGTATGTCAACGCACTATCCCATATATTAGTGAGCTGTGCTCATCAACGATATCCAACATGTGTACGAACGATATCTAATTCAAATATGATCAAATCAAAACTCATCATAATCCCTTTGGGATTCTCAAATACATAACACAATATATCCATGACTATACGTGTAACATCAAACAGCTCAAAAGTCCGCGAG
Organism: Asparagus kiusianus; assembly: GCA_022839385.1. NCBI lineage: Eukaryota > Viridiplantae > Streptophyta > Magnoliopsida > Asparagales > Asparagaceae > Asparagus > Asparagus kiusianus. Next base: position 73,074 of record BQKN01058509.1, on the reverse strand, counting down.
CGTATCTCAAAATGGCGCAACACAGCTTCACAAAATGAGCAGGAAAACAGACGAGACTTCTGTTAGTAAAATGAGCATATCTTTCTCTAAAAAACTATTTTTACAAATGGTTTTCTGTTTTAAAAACTAGATTCACACATCTTTCAAATAGAATAAGTTTGGTTTAGTTTGGACTTCATTTATTATCCCAAATCTCCAGTTAAACATTATACATGTGCAGCGGTTTTTCTGCAGAACATATTGTTAGTAAAAAGAATATATCTTTCTCTATACAAGCTCTTTTTAGTGATGGTTTCATGTTTTAGAAGTTAGATTCATATAGCTTTCATTTGGAACTAGTTAGGTTAAATTTGGAGTTTATTTGCTATCTAAAAATCTTAGTTAAAGATTATTTAAGTGCTGTAATTTTCTGCAGAAAATATATATTTAGTACATCTCTTAAATTTCTCATATATAAACAAAGTTATGAATAATCCTAATGATCATAATCATAAAACTATTGTAAACAGCAAGGATTTAACATGAAACTAGTAAGAGATTAAGATCTAACATCAAAAATCATGTTTTTAACAACTCACGTTAAGATCTAATGTATAATCAACAATTAAAACTTATTAAATTCATTGTTTAACTAAGGGGATGGGATTGGATGCAGATAATCTTGCCTTAATATCATGTGCAAACCTCTGAAACAAATAGCAAGCAATCCACAAGTGCAAACAACATGTTCTCCCTTGCCACACGTCGATGATCTCACCCTCGTGTCGGTGTTGTGCTTCACAAAGCACTCAAAATTCATAAGAAAAAGATCTAGAGTTTTTGAGGGGATAGAGTGACTGCTAGGGTTTATAGATATGATAAAAAAGAGGAATTTTTATAAAAAATATAGGTATATATAGAGGTAAACCCCAAACAAACCTGTTTGACCCGAACCAGGAAACCTAGTCTGACTAGAAAAATTACTTTTGGTATTATGACCATAACTTTCACGTCCGACCTCAGAATGAAATGATATAAGATTTGTTGAAAAGCTCATGAAAATACCTATAACTTTTGTCTTTTATGTTTTCTCAGATTCTAACCGATTCTATATGTAAAATACATATACTTTTAACTAGTCGTTTTTTCCAGATCCAGGCCCGTGCACGTGTGCATGATATCACTTCTATATTTACTTATATACATTGAATTGATCTAAAATCAATTCCTAACATACTCAAACATTAATAAATATTATTTTTTATAATATAATACATTTATTATTATTTATTACAAAATATTTAAAATTTTAGGGTTTTACACTGGACTCCTACCTATCCCCACATCCCACGCGGCAACATCACCATCCCTTCGCCTATTCAACTATAGGATAGTAAAGATAACCTTTCAGTTCACTCTTTTCTCGATGACCCCGTTACCGACTCTCTGTTGACCCTCACTCCTTTATATGTAAATCCTAAGCTTACCCTCTCCAAAAAGCCTTCTACATCTTCAAGTCCCCTTGTCGTCATAAACCAGAAGATCAATGCTAGCCCTCACGCTGATAAAGATCATGGTGACAAGGATGCATGCTGATGAAGATCTTGTCTAGCCCTCACGCTGATGAAGCTATTCCCCTTTTTTTTGAGATCGTGAAGATCAACCTTTTGAATGTTAATACTGTTATATTTATCCCCATTGTCTTTGCTCTAAGTTCCATCAGCTGTGGGTGAATGTAAATGGATGTCTCCAAAGAGCTTGTCTAATAACAGGACAGTTAAGATTCATAAGTGCAGTGAATACAATCAATTCAGTTAGATCAACACGTGAATCACATGGGAAGGCAGGCGTATGACGGTGGAGATAGTCATCTGGCTTACGTTTACAGTGTATATGCTTGCCTTCCCATGTGATTCACACGTTGATCCAACTGAATTGATTGTATTCACTATACTTATGAATCTTAACTATCCTGTTATTAGACAATCTCTTTGGAGACAGCCATTTACATTCACCCACCGCTGATGGAACTTAGAGCAAAGACAATGGTTGTACATGCAGGTCTCATCGCGTTGTTGAGCTTAGAGATTTTTTGTTAAGTTTATGGGTTGTTGTTAAGGTTATTTGTTTGTTGTAAAGGTTGTGGATTGATAGTAAAGAAAACGATTTCCTGATACAAGGTTGTTAATGTCTACGTTTATTTTTGTTCAGAAAGATTATTGCTTGACTTTTGTGATCAAAGTTATGTACTGGTTGCCAAGCTTACTGATTTATTGTTAAGTTTAGCATTTTATTATTAAGCTTATTGACTGGTTGTTAAGCTTACGGACTGGTTGTTAAGCTTACGGGCTGGTTGTCCAGCTAACGGGTCTGGTTGTCAAACTATCGATTTATTATTAAGTTTAGCGTTTATTGTCAAGTTTGATAGCTGTATTGTTAAGTTTAAGGTTACGAGATTGTTGTTAAGGGATTGGTTGTAAAGGTCGTGGCTTGATAGTGAAGAAAATGGTTACCTGATACAAGGTTGTTAATGCCTACGTTTATTTTTGTTCATAAAGATTATTGTTGTAGTAAATGTTTAATAACATTTACAAATCATAATGTTCAATTACAACCTGAAGTTTCTTCAATTTATTTTCAATTTACAAATTACAGTGTTTAATAAAATGAGAACCATACAAATACAACATAGAAGGAATGAACAAATTTTCCATTTTTCGACTTCACGGTTCGATTGCTTCAATGCTTTCTTCAACTGTTTTGTTTTGGCTGTTATCTCATCTTCAATGGGCAATTCTTGGTAAACTGGAATGTTCTTCTTCATCGCGTTAACATCATGAGCCCAAGCAAAAAACTTGCATTGCTTATTTGGGAACTTTGCACATCCCTAGAAGTATCTACTTTTATTCCTTCAATTTTTACACTTCTTGAGGGGTGTTGAAATTTTGTAGAAACAACATACCTCTTCTAGTACTTGAGACCCCTTCGATGTACTCATCTCACAATCTTAAAAGGGAATCAAGGAATGATAGAACTTCTGATGAGGTTGTAGCATTGCTTTGGTTACACTATATATTGCATTTGGAACAACAAGCTAACCGTTGTAATATGACTGTTGGAACAGTCAGGCAGCTAGCCGTTGTAATATGACTGTTGGAACAGTCACCAATTTAAACTCAACATATTCGACTAAATGTTAATCTTTTTAGCTAAAAGTTGTAATAGTTAAGAGATAATTAACATGTTAACATAAACAAGTACTCAACATATTCAGCAGATACATGGTTGTAAAGGTTTTGGCTTGATAGTAAAGAATACGTTTGTTTGATATGCAGTAGTAAATGTTTATGTGTAATTTTGGCCTGAGAGACTATCGCTTGGCTGTTACGATCAATGTTATGGACTGGTTGTCAAGCTTATCGATTTATTGTGAAGTTTGGTGTTGTATTGTTAAGCTTATGGATTGGTTGTCAAGTTTAGCGCTTTGTTGTTAATTTTAGCCTTTTGGGTGTTAGTTCGTGTTTGGTTGTCAAAGTTTTGGCTTGATAGTAAAGAATACATTTGTTTGATATGCAGTAGTAAATATTTACGTGTAATTTTGGTCTGAGAGACTATCGCTTGGCTGTTACGATCAAAAGTATGGACTGGTTGTCAAGCTTATCGATTTATTGTGAAGTTTGGTATTGTATTGTTAAGCTTATGGATTGGTTGTTAAGTTTAACGCTTTGTTGTTAAGCTTATGGATTTGTTGTTAAGTTTAGCATTTTGGTTGTCAAGGTAACCAAAAAAGAAATTTCTCTTTTTCTGTAATAAATACATTCCATAGTAGCGTTTGATTCCAAGACAGACAGTCATTATCACCTGGCTCCTCACTATTCCTATCTACCACGCGACAATTATCCTCGTCCCTTTCCCTGTTCAACGACATGACAATTCGACGCAGCTATCAATCTTCCCATCACCGCCATTCTCTTCGTCGAGTTTGCGAACAAGCTTACCCTTCTCCTCCAATCCTAGCCCCATATCAACTACACCCCCCCTCCTTAAACCAGGAGATCATGTCTCACGATGATAGTGTCTGTATCCATTGCCATAGCTCAGGGAATATCTCACAGGATTGCCCTCATGGTCTGAGAGCTTGCGCTACTCCACGATTGCTCCCCGTGCTAGATAACATCACCAGCAACACTCAAGAGCTTATTAACTTCACCATCTTCACTCCTGAGCTAGGCCAGCCATCTTTGGAGGAGCTTAGAGAAATGCTAGGGTACCGCTTCAACATCTAGGATTGGACCTATGAGATCAAGCGGGTATCTGCAAATAGCTTCATGGTTAAATTCCCTTTTGATGAACTACTAGATCAAGCTATCAAGCTCAGTCCAGTAAATTTTGGGTCCTTTGTGGGCCGATTTCAGGCTTTAGAGGGAGGACCTCAGGCTAAGAACATTGCCCAAATCCTTTTTCACATGGGTCCGCCTCTTCAATCTCCCATACCACCTCTGGGAGTGGGAGTACATACAATCACTGTTCAAGGGCAAATGTTAATACGTGTACTGCTCCGCTGACGTCACCACGAAAAATAACTTCAAAGACTGCAGGGTGCTGCTCGAGATCAGGGAATATTCGGATGTCCCTAAGAGGATTAGGTTTCGTTACACCTCTCCTATGGACTTAAGCCTAATGGAAGGGTTCGTCATCACTCAGGTTGTAGGTCAGGACAGGGAGCACCAGGTGTAAGGACCATGAATTTTTCGATACGTAATTAAATAAAATTTTCTAGTATTTAAATATTAAATTGTTATTTTTTTCTTTTTTCAAAGAGTATTAATACTTACCCAAACTCTATAATTTTTAAATAATAGTGGTTATTAATTTTTGGGTAATTATAATTATATTGTCATGATTATGTACATAGTATTTGGTTGATATTACCAATAATTAGGTAATATTATTATTTTCACGTGCATTCTTTCTCTCTCCTTCCCATTACACGTACTAATATCCCCATAATCACTGTCATTTATTTCATCCTATAATTCTCTCCAAATCATGTGCATCTCTCTCTTCCTCTAAGGGGCTATTTGGTTCATTTTTTTAACTTGGTGGAAAAGTTTTACACCGCCTCCACATCAGATTTTTCGTGGCCACGTAGGATATAAGCTTTCCGTCGGTTTTTTTCCATCTTTGGTTCGCTAGGGTCGAAGAAGAAAAACTCGGTGAAAATTGCCGCCACATTAGATTTTTTTCTCTCCCCTAATTCCTTCCTCAATCTTGTGAAATCGACGAAAACTGTAGCCACGTCGGGTTTTTGCCATATAAACAAAAGTTTTCCCTTTTTTCCCATGCGAACCAAACACAAGAAAAATAAATACATTGGTTTCCCACTATTGTTTTTGTGCGAACCAAAGCGAAACAATCTATTTCTTGGAAAAGTTTGGAAAACTCAAAACTTGTGTTTTTGTACATGGAAATGCATTTCCCTATATCTAGGAAACGAACCAAACAGCCCCTAAATAGCCAGCCAAAACCCTAACCTTGGTCATTCCAAGCCCCAGCCGCCTCCTTCATTTCCTCTCTCTCTCTCTCTCTCTCTCTCTCTCTCTCTCTCTCTCTCTCTCT
>BQKN01058509.1:28028-67466 GCA_022839385.1 Asparagus kiusianus | reverse complement strand
TCTCTCTCTCTCTCTCTCTCTCTCTCTCTCTCTCTCTCTCTCTCTCTTCAACTCTTCTCTCTCTCCTCACCTTTCTCTTCCCCGTGCTCCGTCGACCGAGCCTCTCAACTACGCGGCCGCCCAGCCCCAAACCATCAGCCACCGCACTCAAGCCCAACACTGCCGCCATTGCTTTCTCTCCTCCGAACTCCGACCAACCGCCTCCGACACCCACGGCCGCTCCCCTCTTCCCCGCGATAGCCGCCCCTCTTCAAATAGCCACGCGTCCGCCCAGTCGAGCTCGCCGTCACTGCCCTCATCCCTTCGTCGTTGCATCATCGCTGACGCCGACAACCACCCCCACCGCAGCCACCATCTTCAGCCTCTCCTCTCCAAGCCGCCCTCGACTTCGCCGCCGAGTTGCCCACCTCTAGCCACCTCGTTCCGCCGGCCACCTCCTTCACCGTTCATCTCCGACCTTCACCGTCGTCCAGCAACACCCACAGCCCCTGTTCGCTGCTCACTTCACCAACTCCACCACAAACAGCCCCTCGCCTCCGACCGTTTGAGATCTGCCGTTGCCCCTTCAGCACCGCCGAGACAGACCCCACGAACCCTACCAGCCCTCCGCGTAGCCCTTGAGACGCTGCCGACGACCTACAACTACCCCTTGCCGCCAATGCCCCAGCTCCGAACCCCTGGCCTCCGCCACCCGCTCGTCCGCAGCCACCCCAGACCCAAGCATGCCAGCTTGAACCCCACCCCTGCTCAAACCCAACGCCACCGATAGCAGCCCTCACCTCGGCGAGTCAGATCCACGTCGTCCTTTGTTCAGATCCATTGAAGTCTCGTTGATTCGTTCGACAATACCCCGAGGCAAGATCCCTCTTGCTCGTTGTCTCGTTAACTTAATTTTTCTTATCTCTTATGAATTTATTACGTATATGCGTAGATTAGTTTGTGCTGATATGATATTAATTGTGTGGTTGTTGATAATATTACAGTGAATATATTCTGTGAAACGATGCTATAAATGATGAATAAGTATATCAAAAAAAATAGTTTATGGTTAATTTCGTGTTATTTGAAAGGAAGAATATATTTATAGAGTATTTTTAGAATTATTTATAATGAGGAAAATATTTTATAAGGAATTATTTCGAGAAAATAATTTATTTTGGATAAGGAGTATTTTTGAATAATTGTTATGATTAAAAGAATTTTATTTTAAGAAAAAGAGTATTTTAGATTATTTTATAAAATATCATAGAAATCATTTATAAAATTAAAAAGTATTACTGTTCATAAATAATAATAAAATATATTTTAAGAAGATTATTTTAGAATTTTTATAATGAGAGATAATTTTAAAGGAAATTATTCTTGGAATTAATAACTGAGATTTTGATTTTCGTGTGCAAAACATCTGTTAGTGGTAGTTTCGTCTTGCATTGTTAATAGTAGCTTTACTCTCATATGTTTCTTGCATGTGATCACAACCCCTATTCACACTTCATGACATTGACACTTAGCGTAATTGCATTTATTATTCCATGTTGAGAATCATGAGAAGTACATGACTATAGTGACATGTATGACACAGTTAGGATCTAGAACCTTGTGTGTAGTTAACCTAGAATTATGAGAATTGGGGTGAGAAGTCTTGGTCCATCTGAAGAGTTGGGATTGTTGATGTATTTTCTAGGCTCGCGCCGGTGAAGTTTGTGTAGTCACCGGGGTGGGTCTGAGGAGTTAAGATATTTATGATTGTGGTTGTATTCCGGGCTCGCGCCGGTGAAGTTTGTGTAGTCACCGTGGTAGGTCTGAGGAGTTGAGATATTTGTGATTTGCAATCAGTCAGATATCCGATGATATGAGCGTTGACTCTGTGTGAGTTATGAACCAGTGACCTGTTGTAGGATGACTAGTTACATGACTTCGATTCTTGGCTAAGTATGATTCTTGTGAGATGTAGGACAGTTGTATTTCTTTTCAACATAGATCAGGATTAATATTTAATTATCTATAATTTAAGACACATGATATATACATGAGGGTTTCCTTATTTGGATTATTTCGCTCGACGTACTACGTCTCTTGTTGTAGATTTTTAAGTATTAATCACATCTAGTTGTATGACATTATTACTTGGATGATTATTCTGATGACTAGCTGCATGATCTTGATACTTGGTTAATTTTCTTGGATTCTTTGACTATTATATATTATTGGTGGATTTCATCTAGTTTTTAGTATCTAGCTGCATGCTTCTATTTATTATTACTGTTTTTACCTTGGTCATTCGACCGTTCCTATTTTTCCCTTGTGGGATCTTACCGTGTACCATGCACGCTGACGTACACCTATTTTCTTTGGTGTACGTCAGATTTAGGAGACAGACAGTCTCAGTTCGGAATCGTACAGGAGCCAGTGGATTCTTAGTAGGAGTGTCTTGCAGATGGAGTAGAAGAACAAGCTGAAGCGTAGTAATTTTCTTCTGTAGTAGTTGTGGAACATTAGAACTCTTTATCATATTTTTTTTAGTTTGATAATGGATTTTTTGCATTATTTAGTAGTACTTCTTTTTATTATGGACTATGTATTTTATTCCTAGTTGGACCGTTTTTGTAATAAGGGTATGTTTGGCCCATATTTTTATGTGTGGGATGATTTACCAATGATGATATGTTTATTTCTTATTCTGTGTTGTTCATTATATTCTTGCTAATTGTGATCGGGGACCTGTGACTTCGCATTGTATTTATTTCTAGACGTTTAGCGTATTAGGTTGAGGAGAAAAGAAATATTTTTATTTATTCTCCTTAATCTAATACGTCACAGGCTTGTTCACGTTCCGATTCCTAGGTATTTTGGGAAGCGGGGCGTGACACCAGGCGAACATTGAGGCTGATCCTATCGACATGACTGTTGACCAACCTCAATGCTAGCGTACGCAGCCTCCCCGTGCCGACCCGGAGTTGATTGAGGTGACTTGGGATGGTAGGAAAATGATGGTGGAGAGAGATCTCTGGCAGCGATTTTTCCATGTCCAAGGTGTTGGGGGTTCACCCTTCTTCGCGACAGAGGTTTCTCATACGACTTCGCTTCGAACAAGGGCAACGGGGGAGGAGCAGCTAGCCCCTAGGTTATCATTTATGTAAATTCCCTTATGTTTTGTTTAACTTGATCATGATATGTGTTGTTAACAACATATTAATTTATGACACTTTTTGGAATGATTATACCTTTGTTAACTGTAAATAGCCATGAGTTTATTGTTAAGCTTAGGGATTGCCTGTTAAGGTTACGTGATTGTTGTTAAACTCGTGGATTTTCTATTAAGGTTATAGGATTGGGGGTATGATGTTAAGCTTTTGGCTTGTTTTGGATTTGTTGTTGAGCTTAGGGCTTTGGTTGTTAAGCTTACAGGTTAGTTATTGTCGTGATTTACCTTTGGCTTTAAGTTTGTGGCTTGCAAATGAGTTTGTTGTTAAGCTTAGGGATTGTGTGTTAAGGTTACGGATTTGTTGTTAAACCCGTGGGTTTACTATTAAGGTTACGGGTTTGATGTCAATGTTATAGGATTGATGTTTCGGTTATGAATTATAATATATAATTTACAAAAAGTCTATATCTCAACGTCATCATCGTCAAGTTTTCCCGCATCTTTTTTCCTCTTCCTGCTTTCAATCAGTAAATAAGCTGCTAGCTTCGCACGTACCACCCATGTGTTATACTCTACGGGTGTGACGTGCAGGACATCTCTATCTTCGATAATGGCTTTTACATACTGGTAGATGTAGATCCCGTAGTCATACCTACACACAAAAAAAATTCCACCATTGAGACCACTGTTGTTTACAACCAAAGCATAACAACAAATCCATAACTTTAACAACTAGTTTCCAACATTGAATTCCAACAAGGGTTCAAGAAAACTTACAACCTCTTTTGCTCCTCGCATGGAACTTTGATTGGGTCGAATATGCTGCGCAATTAATTCTCACTAAAGCCAGCTTTAATGTAGTTGAATGAGCAGAGGTTCCCAACGTCCAGATCTCTCCTTCAAGGAGTCGTAATGTCTGGCAGTATCATTTTCGACATCAAACTCCAATAGATTCCAATGATCCCCCTGGACAATGAGAACTAAGAGGTTAGTACACCCTACATCGACCAAGTGTTTGATGTAGATCATATACAGTTCTTGGTGATCAGGTCTCGCCACATGTATCTGGTGCTGCAATAAAGAATTAGACCGATCAGGTTCCTTTTAACATAGATTGCAACAGATTGATAGATGTACGTCTAACATAAACTTATACAAAACCAAACAGAGACCACCTCAATTTTTTTGCTGGACGCCTCTATCTGACATTCACGTACTTATTCCAGCAGCGTTTCAACAAGCTATAAGTTGACAATAAGTAATAAATAATAGTATTATAAAATATGCTAAATAATAATTTCCACTCGTAGATCTTACTACATCATCCAGTCGACCACCGCGTAAAATATTGAGAATCTCAAACCGGTCTATAGCCCCCTGGACCTATGTACGCTTTAATAGCACTGCAAACAAGAATAAAACAAAAAATATAGTTAGCAACAAACAATTAACTACAACAACAAACCAGTCAACTTAACAACAGACCCGTAACCTTAACAACAAATTAATAACCATAACAACAAACCCGTAACCTTAACAACAAACCCGTAACCTTAACAACATAGGAGGAACCCTAAAAACTAATTGATAACCTTAAAAGTGAAGGTGTAAAAAAATTGTGATATGAGGTAAATACTTACTTGATACACCTACAAATGCAAAAATGGTTGAGAACTTTTTTCTCCTCCTCCGTCAGCAGCGCAGCAATATCTGCTAACACCTTAGAATTATGTACAAATATTTCATTACCATCCAAAACCTTGATGATGAAGCCTTCTACAAAGGGAATCCCCTCGTTCAATTTATTCTTGTATATTTCTTCTTCTGAACTCATAGGGGAACTCATGTGTTTTTTCCAGATGGAGTGGAGGTCACTTTGTAGTCCAGCAGACGCTAACTTTACTACCTTTTCCTACACCCGCTCTTCCTCCTCCCCAGCTACTTCTACTATAGCCTTGTCCCCTATGTTGTCTTTTTCTTTCTCTTCTTACCTTCAGTGTAAGGGGTGACTACCCACTTGGAAGGCTTCACCGCTCTTCTACATGTCGTCTTTTTAAGGGGTGCAGCAACAGACACCTTCGTGCGTGCCCCCTTTGCACCCCTCTTTCTCTTATTTAAAGCCCTTGAAAATGTAAGAGGAGCATCTTCGTCATCAGTTGTAGTGTCAAGTGCTGGTGGAGGGACACTCTCTGATGGCTTTATTTCCCTCCACATGTCTTCTCTTATAGTGGTTGTTTCTAAACAAACCATCCGAAGTATAAATATTGAGAAAACCTAACAACCATTATCAAAAATTAACAACCAATTCGTAACCTTAACAACTGATGTCTAAACATATGATAAAAAAGGATCTAACCTATACAAGTTTGCGTCTTCGTATCATGTCCTAGTGAAGGGACATCATCCACCAGCATTATTTCCCTCTCAGTGTGTAGGCTATCTAAAAATTATTACAGATAGATGATCTCCATCAAACACCAATGATGGAAGTTACAATTTAACGGTATCCAGAAGGCTACAATTTAAAAACTTTCACGTAGATTGATAAAGGTTATAATCTGACAACCTTCACAACAACCAATGAAAGCTCTAATTCAACAACCTTAAAAATCATCAAAAAGAGTTACAATCTGACGACTCTCATATTTCAAAGAGCCAAATGTAAAGATTAAAAACTGATGATCTTTGCAACGATCTCTTTAAATCAAACGCAGGGTTCACCCCTAGCATTCTAGCTCAAAACGCAGGGTTCATCCCCAATGTTCCAGTTCAAAACATAGGGTTCATCCCCAGTGTTCTAGTTGGAAATGTAGGGTTCAACCCTAGCGTTCAAGTCCAGACGCAGAGCTCGTGACTGTGTTCCAAACTCAAAATGTCGAGTTCATGGCCGCGTTCCAGACTCAAAACATCGAGCTCGTGGCCACGTTCCAGACTCAAAATGCAGAGCTCACCTCTGCGTTCCCAGAACGAGACGCAAATCTCAAAAGCTACGTTGCAACATCAAAACGCAGAGGTCCTCCATGCATTGCAACATTAGAACACAAGGGTCGGACCCGCATTTTCTGCATTTGACTTGGTTCAAACAGAGCCTGAACAATTTCATAACTGTATCTCCACTTAATGGGGTCAGTTACACCCTATTAAGGAGTGATTTTAGGGGATAGTTACACCCCTTAAACCCCTGAACGGTTCCATAATCATTTTCCACAAAATGGGGTCGGTTACACGCTATTAAGGAGAGATTTTAGGGGGCAGTTACACCCCTAAATCCCCTATAAATAGCTAAAAATCATCTTAAAATAAAAAAAATTTGGAGATCGAAAAATCTAAAAGGAGATCGATATTCATCCTTAGAGAGTTTTTATCATCAGCAATAGAGATCTTGGAGCTTAGATCTTGGCTTACTAACTGAATTTTAGGTTTCAAATCAACTCTTTCACAGATTTTAAAAAAGCTCGCACTGAGTTATAAAACTCGTGAAGAGTTCTTTTCATACTTGTCACGCAAGTTCCATCAACCGTTCTAGTGAAGTGAGACGTTCAGATCGTCAACGAGAAGCAAACTCGGTACGAATATCGAGGGAGGCATCTCATCGCTACCGTGAAGTATTCAATTTTAAACAAAGGGGAGGATCTCCATCGATCCTCTTCTCTTTTGTAAATCGGGATTCCAATTGAGAATATTTATAATTTCTTTTTCTAAGTTTGTTAGAGAGATATTACTTTGAGAGAATTGTAAACCATTTTTTATCTAAATTAGTTAGAAAGAATAAAATCAAATAAATTTCTCGTAATTATTCTTCTAATTTTCCCACCAAATACATTGTTCTCGCGTTGAGTGCCTGTTTCTAAAAATATTTAAAGTATGAATAATCAAAAACTTAACAACCAATACGTAGACATAACAACTAATCTCTAACATATAGTGAAAAAACGAGCTAACTTGTACAAGTTAGCAACTCCTTCGTTGGATTGGACACCTTCTCTCCCTCATTTATTTCTTTTTCAAAAGTTGTATCAATGCAGGTGTTATCTGGTGGAGGTAGTTCCCCTGGCGGAGCATATTCACTCTCCTTATTGATATCAGAAAAAATGGTGGTGGAGGGGCTCTCCCTGTTGGAGGGCCCTTGCTCTCCTTATTAGCTTTAGCAAAGAATGATTGATTAACTCCCCCCTTGTACTGTATATCAATGTCAACCACAATGCGTGGAGTGACTGATTCAAAAAATAAACAAATGAGCTTAGGTACTTTATTGTCAAATAAACTTAGCATCAGTTATATAACCTTAACAACTAACCCGGATACTTAACAATCAATCTCTAACCTTGGCAATCAATCTGTAACCTTAACATTTAATCCGTAAACTTAATAATAAATTCGTAACCTTAACAAACAATCCATATACTTAACAATCAATCTTTAACCATAACACTCAAACATAATTACAAGCCATATCTAACATGTACAAGTTTGCGGCTTCATCGCTGAACCGAACACCAATCTTGTAGGCCTCTTATCCTTATATACAGTGAGGGTTCTGGATCGTGCTTTGCTGACTTCCTCTTTCAGCCTCCTATTTTGGGCAGATAGCTTAGCCACTTTCACAGAAAGATCATTTATCTTTACATGATCGACAGCAATCAGATCCTTGAATTTATTCTCGTTATCACGTCGTAATGCTTGGTTCATTGACGCGATGCTCTTATAGTAGATCACTTGCTGAGGCCATTCCATTTTCTTAACTGCCTCATTTGGTTGCTCGACGTCTTCATCAGCATCTTATGGCATCACCTATGCAATGAACAGATAGAGTATTATTAAAAGGAATAATTAATTAAAAAACAAATGAAATTTACAAATGGTAAATTCTTACAACTGCATCAATTGGGATGTCGTCTTCTTCTCCCATCTTCTTCTTGTGGAGAGGGTGTCTTGGACCATGCGCTTTGCCGACGTTTACTGCAGCTGGTTTCTTAATCCTCCTCTCTCTCTCTCTCATCTTCTCTTTCTCCTTCCCCTGCTCCTTCACCCACAAACCTCCCTCGATTCTTTGAGATTTGCTATGTTGCTGTGGAAGCTTTATTGTAGATTTTCTTGCTTTAGCTACAACAGTGGCCAATCTTAAAGAACCAGCAACTTCTCCCAGTCTCACCCAATTTGTGAGGGGAGGCCTCACCATACATCCAACTACTGGCTTCTTGATGCTAGTAAGTTCACAGTACCACAGCTGCACATTAGAGATAAAAACTTAACAAACACCTTTATACTTAACAATTAATAAGTATCCAACATAATCTTAACAACCAAACCGCAACCTTAACAACCAAACACGTAACCTTGACAACAAAACTGTAACATTAACAACTAAACCCTAACCTTCACAATCAGTAATAAAAGACATGATTACTTACACAAACTAGCGGGGTACACCCTTGCAGATACAAAGTCATCTTTCCTGGCTCAAGACCCTTTAGTGCCCTCTCTATCGCATCATATGCCTCACTGAATATATAGGTCCCCCAAGCAGTGTTATTGACCTATTCGATGCTGTTGACGTACTTGAATAAATGCCTAGAAACATCGGGAACACTGCTTGGACACCAAATCATGCTCAGTTGATAGAGGATCTGTAGCAGGACAAAGTTCTTCGCATCTTGATGATCAGCCGATAGTACCAGCTTCAGAAGCAGTTGCTCCACATTGTGTCTGGTGGGGCCTCCTTTGGGGGGAGCTATATTGCTGTCACCCTCGGCCTCAGGTTTGTTAAAAAACCTGGACCAAATCCTATTTTTCCTATCTCGGTTATGGTCAACAAGATTCTGCTCATTAGATAACCATGTATGTTCCATTACCCACTCAAGGTTGAATGAGCATGCGATCTCTTCTCCAGCATTCCTATCGGTGAAGACGAATTTCTTCCTTTTCTCGTCCCACTGACTCAGAATGTGCTCAAAGGTGGGAAGATTGACACCAGGTGGGCCAAAATGGACGTAGTGTCTGAATTCATTATCTTCATAGGCTGCAAAGTGCCTTGGCTCCACACGCTACACCAAATTCCACATGAACTCATGATAGGCATTGAAGCTGGCGGCGGGCCGTAACGTAATAGTTGACTTTACCCTTTTTCTACATAACAAAAACACAAGACATAAACAACAACCCCGTAACCTTGACAACCAAAGCCTAAGCTCAACAACCAAACAACAACCTCAACAATAAAAGCATGAACCTTGCAGGTTAACAGTAACCTCAATAACTAACAGACACCCGTAATTTTGGACCTTCACAACAGACTAGAAGCATTATCAATTAAACCATAACCTTAACTGTTGGACCCTAGAGGGGGGGTGATTAGGGTCTTATGCCAATCTAATCCGATTATATGCCAATTAAAACTAATTACAAGTTATCCTAGCAAGTATGAAATACAACAATATATGTGAGCTAGAATAAGCAATATGAACAATGAAATATATCATATATGATAAAAATATATGCAAGGATATATAAACAAACTCGAGGGGAAACAAAATGAACTAGATAGTGGATGATATAAATAATGAGCTATGGACAAAGGCGACAAGAAATATAAACATAAGATTAAGTGCGCCAAAGCAAACTCAAACACACGATATGATCACGGAGTTCGAATCTTCCGTCCTATGTCTCCGTTCCCCACTCCCGGGGAGAAATCTACTATCACAATCCGATTTAGAAGCCGGAACTTCTACACACTCGGTTTACAAGTTCACCGAAAACTCTCACACAACAAACACTATGCAATCACACTCTACACCCTCTCAAGTGTTGGACCTAGATGTGTCTCCCTCAAGTGCTCGGTTACAACCTCTCCCTAGGTTCGTCAACCAACGCCACTCCTCTTGGGACGATCCCTGACTCTCACCACACACTCCTCTCGGTGTACAAGTGTATTACAATGTGATCTCACAATTAAGCACAATACAAAGAATGATTGTTCTCTAATATGGATGAGAACACAATAAAAGCTCATACTCAATTGTTACAACTCTCACCATTCCAAATATACTATGTATGAAAATACAATAAGCCCAAGTGGGTGTGTGTGTGTAAACAATGAGTAAAATTAAATCAACTAAACTCAATTGAAATCTAGCATATAGAAATTATGAACAAAAGAATAAATAGCTAGAAATAGAGTTTAGAAATTCTTCTCTGAAAAACAAGATGGAGAGGTGGATTGAAATGAAGTTCAAACACTGTAAATGATCTTCTCCACTTGTAAAACAATCTTCAAACCAAACAGACTTTGAACCCAACTAAAAACCCTTGTTAAAACTCTTTTAAACTTCTTTAAAACTTTCCATTGGGTTACTGATAGAAAAAGGGTTGAGGGGTTTATATAGGAAGAGAAACCAACAGCCAAAACCCCAAATAAAACAACAAAAATCCCAGAAAAATAGGAAACAGATTCTATACCTAATATAGCCGTTGGGCTGTCGGCGGTCGACCGTGAAATTCTCGCAGTCGACCGCGAGGCACTACAGAATCTCAGAAAACTTTCAGAGACTTTGGCGGTCGACCGTGGCGGTCGACCATGGGAAAATTTGAGCTGACGGTCGACCGTGGCGGTCGACCATGAAAGTCTCTGCTGCCTACTCAAAAAAGAACACAAGCACGGTCGACCGTGGCGGTCGACCGTGAACTGATACAAGAAATCAGGTTTTTGAAAGTTGTTTTCTGATCTTAAAACACTGGTTAAAAATATCAAATAAATTTCAAAAAATATAAAACTTTGGGGAATGATTGTAGACATGATAATAAACATGCTACAACGACTGGTTTATAAAAAGAACTTCCCAAATGAAAAATATCATTATTTTACAAAATAGGCCAAAACATGAAAATGTAAATATGTGAATTTTGACATTTAGGCTAAACCATGTTTTAAAACTTTGCACAATGATTATGTAGACTTAATAAAATATGTATATGATTATTGTTAAGTCCAAAAACTAAGAATACAATATTTTTACAAATACAATAGAAAATGAAACATATGAGTATGTATATGAAAATATATTTGTTTTATATCTAAGTAGTTAAACCAAATCACAATAATAAATATGAAATATGTAATTTCATATTTGTAAACATGAAAACCCAAAACCATGCATGTATATATATAACTATATATATATATACATAGAAACCAAATATGTGTGTATATGATATTGAGCTTAAGGTACTTAACACACATAATATAAAACCTAAACTAAGTCACCCAAGCTTGATTGGTCTTCAATATGCTTGACTTGGTAATCTCGCGGATAAATCTTGAACTTGATCTTTAACTTTGAATTGCAAGGCTTCAACCCGACATTCCGCCATCCTCCATTGTATATGATCGTTGAAGCTCTATTCCATCCATCCTCCAACTCGTTGTTTGTCTACAATAAATAGAAATGCACAAACACTAGACAAACAACATTAGTGATAAATTGTTTGTTAAACATCATCAAAACAAGAAGGCCAACATTAACAACATAAAATTTATGGTAAAAATTACTTTTTTTGCTACCACGAGCTTCTCTTTTTCTCCTCTCTGTAGATCAAGGAGCGCTCTAGTGACATCTTTAGACGCTGCGGTAGTGCCGGTGCTGCCCTCTAGATCTGGACGGGGGTCTAGACTTAAATTTTAAGGTGGACTTTTGGGTTGAGAATGGCTGGTTGTGATGTCCTCTAGAACATTAGCAATCACAGCTTCAACATCAGATTCAGTACACATTGTTGTTGTCTGGGCTCTTTTTGAGATTTCAAACCGCTGGGCGTCATCGCCTTCGCTATGGTCGGCATGGAGGCTTGCTTTGGGGTTGAATCACTAGCCATTTTTAATCCCTTTGCTTTGATTCGGTATGCGTTTTGGAGTCGGTTGATTTAGGACTAGGGTTTTGAAATGGGTTTCTAGAGTCGGTTCGCTTGGACAAAAGAGAGATGACAGGGTACAAACAATAAGGTAACTCATAACGGGGCAATTTAAATCGAATGATATTTTGGGCATTTCGTGAGGGGTTTAAATGGTGTTTTGCCTGAGGATTCGTTTTGGGGGCTGGAAGAAAATCGCGGCGTATTTTGGGGGCAAAGCACCAGTTGAAAAAGTCTGGGGGAGCATGTTTTCTTTTATTTTGAGGGCTGGAAGCATTTTTCCAACTTTTTATCATAGCCATTGATATATATATATAGTGAGTATTTACGATTCATTTTAATTCTAGTACTTAGTATACCTCAATGAATTGCACTCATTTTTTTCTAATTTTCATGTAAAACAAATCATAATCGGCCGATAAAGAAATTAGCATTTGTGTTGCTTTTTGGTAATGAAGAGAATCTAATCCTTTTCTTTAACAGTATTCTAGAGAAAAGAAAACATGATTGTATCTTCATTAGCGTGGTATCTAAACTCATATATTAATACATGTTACCGTTGGCGTAGACATCCAGTCAATAAACTAGTCTCAATCGATCCTCATAATAACTGATGGTAAATGAGTACAGTAACAAAGATTACCTTGTACTCCCAATTCAAATGGTAAATATGGTCATTAAAATAAAGAGTGTAGTACCATTAAAACCATTTTACGAGAGGAATCTAAGGGCATTAAGATTACTTTATGTAAAAATTGCGCATCAAAACTCTCTAATTGTTCAATTCAGCCAATGGATCATCGATGGTCAAGAGTACACCGTTGATAATCATATTTTATTACAATTTTATACCCTCATTATCTATTTTTAATGAATAAATATACCACTAATAATTGTTTTTATCTTTAATTACAGGTTAATGAAGAATAAAGCCCAAAAATCTCATCTCTCAACAAAAGCTCATGAATTAAATGAAGAACACAAGCAAGAACCAAAAATCCCAAGCCCAGAATCAAGCCGAGTAGCTTGTAGAAGCCAGAGAAAATAAAAAAATCAAATATGAAAACAAAATGTATTCAAGATGGTTGGCCGCAAAGAAACGATGATATCTCTCAATCCGGAAGACAGAATTTAACATATAATATATGAAAATCGCCTATCTCGACGAGATGAAGCCATCTGCAGAGGTAGATTTTTGATTGGACATTGATGTCAGCATTGATACAAGTATCAATACTGACAAATCAGTTACAGATCAATGGCTGATTTTTGATAGTTTTGGATAATGATTCAATCCAAGGGCTCTCATTCACTGATGTTTACTATAAATAGGGGTAGAGAGTGAGGGGTTAGAGGTGTGAAAGTTTTTACAACTCCATTTGGAGAGGAGGGCCACTATTAATTAAGAAGGCCTTCCAAATTTGTAACTTTTGTTACAATTAATAAAATAATTTTTTCACCACTTTAAATTTTTTTTTTTGTTGGATGATGAAGATGGAGATGAAGAATTATTTGGAGGTTTGCAATTGTTTTATTTTTTTATTTCTTTTTTATTGCTTATTAGTTTAGATTTATTTCTATACTTGTAGTTAGATTTTATTTTCTTGTTAAATAGCCAAGAGGCGAGAACCCTCTTGCCTTAAATTTATTTCATGCTTATAGATTAGATTTATTTCATGTCTTTATTTTCTCGCATTTAATTCTACAATTTATTTTGTAGCTTAGTTTTTGTAATTTATTTTGTAGTTTATATTTTATTTTCTTACACTATTCGCCTTGAGGCTGGAACCCTCTTGGGATTAGTTTTTATTTTTGTTTATTTTTTATTTTCTTTGATTCACCTTTAGGCTAGAACCCTCTAGGGAATCACCATTTTCTAAGAAGTGGATTCAATTCTAGATTACCCATATCTTTAATTAAATTCGTCATCTTTATTTTCTTGAATTTTCTTTTTATTCTTGATTTTCCTTTTTGATTCTTGATTTTATACATCTTTCTTTTTCTCCTTGTGAAAATCATTCATTCTTTGTCACATCTACTCTCACTTACATTTCGTGCCGATTTACACACTATCACTTCCACTATCTCTATCTCTCCACAACCATATTCACTCATCACTCCTAATTGTCACACACACAACATAAGAACCGATTCTAATTTTCTCCTACAAAACACCTTCCTCGTGGGATCGATAATTTTTTATACTATAACTTGACATGGTTGTGCACTTGCAATATTTTTGGTAAATGTTTATGCTACATCAAGTTTTTGGCGCCGTTGCCGGGGAAGGTGCTTAAGTAGGTTTTAATTATTTTGGTTCTTTAACTTATGTGTTTATTGTGAAGGAAACGCTTGGAGCTTGAAGATTGCGGATTGGAGAACTAGGATTTGAAGATTTGCTTGTAGGTAACTCTTCTTTCTAGAATTTTTAATTCCATCCTTTAGCTACTTCTTCACAATTATAGACAATTAGGACTTAAAAAAATTATTTTTGTTGACCATAATAAAATTCACCCTCCACACTTTGAGATTTACTAACAAGATAATAAATTCAAACAATTTCCCTCTTCTCATTTGTTTGATTGTTAACCCTAATTAAAAAAAGATTTTTTCTTTTCCATCCTTTTTAGTTGCTTTTAATTCATAGGGTTGCATTTCATATTGTTATTAGTAATTCACCAAGTGATTTGAGCATCTTGATTTGACACACACTTAAAAATATTTTTAAGGGCAAAACCCCATATTCAAGATAAGGTGAGGGATTTCATCACCATTCCCTTAGCCCAAAAACCACTAATTCCTCACTACACCACCCAAGCCTAATAAAACTCATTAGACATTGGCCCTAAGGATTCGAGCTCCATATGGAACAAAGAATCCTTAAGTGAACCGGTTTAAGTTTTCTTAGATTAGTTAGTGTCAAAGGCAATGTTTAGAGGTTACGTAAAGCGTTCCGCAAGGAACGAGGTACTTAATTGATCTCTGATCACCCTCTAGTACTATCCTTACCTGGCTAACTAGCCGGGTAAAACTTTAATCTTTTCACTTTAGAAGTTTTTGGTTAGGAGCTAGTCTAGTTGAGTTAGGCTAAACCCTAGAGTTAGAGTGATTAAAAAGTGATTGCTTTTGATTTGTTTTAGTTAGGATTTTTCCTTTTTCTTCTCATAAAAAAACTAATTTTTTCCCCTTAAAAAAATATAAAAAGAAGTAGTTTTGGTGTATGCAACCGTGGATTAGGGATAATACAGATCAATTAATTCGCTTTGAACCAATCATAAAAATGGCGTATCCTAATCCACCCATTCTTCAAGATATGTGCTATCCCATTAGGAATGTAATCCTCTCTTGTATTAGGCTCCCCGAAACAAATAGAATAAATTTTGAGCTTAGACCGCATTACATAAACATGCTTCCTAAATTTCTTAGAAATGAAATAGAAGATGCATATATTTTTATCTCAGAATTTGAGGAAGTGTGTATTATGATTAAAATGAGAGAATTAACAGAAGATGCGATCAAACTCAGAATTATTCCATTTTCTCTCAAAGACAAAGCAAAAAATGGCTGTATAGCTTACCCGTAAATTCCATCACTACTTGGGAGGAATTTATCACCGTTTTTTTAAGAAATTTTTTCCTATCCATAAAACGGTGAAGCTAAGAAACAGCAACATGAATTTTAAAATTGTCCAGAAAGAATCTTTTTGGAAGTATTTTGACCGATTTAAAGATCTTCTCATCCAATGTCCTCATCACGGCTTAGAAAAATGGCGATTGTGCCAAATAATTTATGAGGGATTAGATTATTCTGCAAAAATTTTCTTAGAATCAATGTGCCACGGGGATTTCATGAGGAAAAACGCTGATGAAGCTTAGGAGTTTTTAGAGAGTCTTTCTGAAAAAACCATGCAATGGGAACACTATGATGACCGAGTATCATCAGTTCCCCAACCCAAATCCAGTGGTATTTCCTTAGAGTCGAACATTGCATCTGAAGCTAAGATGGCCGCAATCATGCGTAGGTTAGAAGCCTTAGAAATCAAGGAAAGAGCCCCAACTCAAATCAATCAAGTTTTAGTCTCAGGATGTCACAACTGTCTGTCACCATCTCATGTTTCAGAAGAATGTCTTCTCTTAGGAAATAATCAGCCATTAGGACAGGTCAACGCTACATTCTAGCATTACGCAAATGATCAATTCTCTCTAACCTATAACCCAGGTTGGAGAAATCACCCAAACTTTGCATGTAATCAGGGAACTCACTCCAGAACGCAAAACTTCACTCTCTCTTCAAACCAACAATTTCCTAGGGGAAACACAGTTTCTTTCAATTCTCATCCATAATTTCAACAACCCAATCTGCCGTATTAAAATCAGTCTTCGCTTTATCAAGCTGTAATTCAAACTCCTCACAATCCAGATTAGGATAAACATCTTAATATCTTGGAAAGGGGTTTGGAAACCATAATTAAGGCCTCCACTCAAACCACGAATATGTTGACTCAAACGTCTAGCACTCTGGATTCCTTCATGCAATCAACTGGACAAATGCTCAACTCCAACACTCAAGCTATAACTAGATTAGAATCCCAACTTGGTCAACTAGCTAGTGCCGTGAGTGAAAGAGAGAAAGGAAAATTTTCGAGTCAACCCGTGGTCAACCCTAAAGACACATGATGCAGTTCATCCTATGAAGCTCAAGTGAATGCAATCCATTCACTTCGGTCAGGTAGACAGGTCGATAATCAAGTGAGAACTCCTCCAAGTCAAACTTTTGATCCAATACAAATTCCTTCTCCTTCTCCTTCTGATGAATCTATTCAACAATCACCCCCTCAGATGACCAAGAACCTGAACCCGAACCTGAGCCTGCTTTTGATAGATTTAGACTAGTTGCTCCCTTTCCAGATAGACTCAGCCTAGGAAACACTCTCCTTAGGAGGAGAAGATCCTAGAAATATTTAAGCAGGTTAAGGTCAACATTCCTCTCTTAGATGTAATTGAACAAATTCCATCTTATGCTAAATTTTTAAAAGAATTATGCACTAAGAAGAGGAGAATAAATATTCCAAAGAAAGTTTTTTAGCCGCCAATATCAGTGAAATGCTATCAAATCCCATACCTTTAAAACGTAAAGATTCAGGTTCCCCCATCATTTCATGTATCATTGGTAATACTCACATTGATAAGGCGATTTTAGACTTAAGGGTCAGTGTCAATTTGCTTCCATATTCAGTCTACCAGCAATTAGGTCTAGGTGTACTGAACCCAACCAGATGCACCTTATAGTTGGCTGATAGATCTGTTAAGGTCCCTATGGGTGAGTTAGAGGATGTTCTGATTAAGGTTAGAGATTTTACTTTTTCAGTAGATTTTGTAGTCTTGGAAACACAACCTGTTTTCAATCCCAAAGGACAGATACCTGTCATCTTAGGATGACCTTTCTTAGCCACTTCTAATGCTCTCATCAACTGTAGAACTGGTCAAATGAAGCCGCCCTTTAGGAATTTGACTGCTGGTCTCAACATTTTTAATCCAGGGGACCAGCCAAATAATCAGCCTCTAGAAATAAATTACATTCAGAAAAGATCAGAAGAAGAAGAAGAAGAAGAAGAGTCTGATTTAAGTTTTGAGTAAATTTTTGGTGAGGAGTTGGAAATTTTAGAAATTGCAGATCAGGTCTTTGAGAATAATGAAACTGTGTTAAACATTTGCTGTTTTGAATTAAATTTTGAAGAACTCTTTCTTGATGAATTTAGATTCTTGGAGAATAATCAACAACCAAATTTTCAGAACTCAACCATGAATCTTGGGGTTAAGGAAAATGCTACAGAAGAATTAGTTGTTAGAAAACAAAAATTCACAGTACAAGAGTCTAAGTTTATTAAGAAATGCAAAATGCAAAATGCATGACACTAATAATACCTACCTTACTTTGTTGCAAGAATTACTGAACACCCCGAAATACTTAGAATTTCATATTATTAATTATATCATTCTAAATTTATTTAAAATCCGGAGAAGAATTTTCAACAATAAAGTAGGATTCAATGTAGAATACGAGCTCTTCATGTTGAACACTTCATGCTACATTGTTTGTTTTGTTTATTTCAGAATAACAAAGAGAATTTATTCTTCTCTCATTTGAGAGTTTCTTGTTCAGATGTAAAAAACAGAAAAGAAGAAGAAAAAAAAGAAAAAAAAGAAAAAAAAAAGAAGAATAAATTTCTGATTCTATCCTCCTCAGACCAAAGGTAATTACAGATTTTTATCAGCCGACCAAATCTAAGTGCTTTACTTCTTATCTGCTTTACTTTGTGCATCATAGAGTTTGTATTGACGACAATACAAAATTTAGGTATGGGGGTAGGAATTAGTTATTTTTTCTCTCTTTATTTTATATTTTTAGTTGCATTTTTGTCATTTTTTCCTTTTCCTCAAAAATAAAATTATAAAAATATCGTCACTTGCTAAATTGATAGAGTTATGTAATAATTGATTTATTTGATAAATTTTAAATTTTCTAATCTCTAGTTTGTTATTTACTCAAGTTTACCTTTTATGATAACTCTAAATAAATTTCTTAAGAAATGATTTTTAAAGTAGTATACTTCACTTAAGCCTTAACTTAGATTTTTATTTAAAATAATGGAATTTATGCATGCTTAGCTTAGAGTTAAAAATAATTTTTCAAAGTGTCTTGACTTACATATTTTTTAGAATATATATACATATACATATAAAAAATTACAAAAGAAGAGTGCGAAAAATGGGCACCAAAAGAAAAAGAAAAAAAACTCTTAAATTCAAAGTGATTCTATCTTATAAAGCCTAAGTTGACCGAGTAATTAAGCCCAAGGAGTATTTCCATACTTAATGACCTAAGCCCAATTGGGTTGGTATCCATTAGCCAAAAACTCGTTAAATGGTCGCTTAGAAAGCCCGTTAAAATAGAAAAAAATCACCAAGAAAGAAAGAGTTAAAAAATAAAAATAAAAATAATATAAAAAAATAAAAAATAAAAATACTAATAAATGTTTTATATATATAGTTATATTTTATATATGGTCTTGGAAAATATTTTAGATCAAGCAACTTGAATATTATTTTAAACAAATAGTTAGCATGTTCTTTTCAAAACGTTTAAATTAAATTTCTAAGTTTGGCTTGGTTTTGTATTGCTATAATGAGAAGATTTTCTAGGAAATTTACCTTAAAGTTATTTATAAAAACGTTTTCTTGAGTGATAACTAGCTTCAATTAAATTGTCTAAAGTTATCAAGTGAATTTAGTTATTTACTGACTTCTTTAATTTGGCAAGTAGACCGAATTTTATGGGCATATTCACTGCAAACCCTCATGAGACTACAACTCGTCCACTAGGGTAACCTATGTGTTTAAAGGCTTGTTGTATGCGCTAAATACAACCGCGATTCCTGCGAAAGTGAGTTAGGATTTTCTCTTTCTTTCTTTGCTAGAGGACTAGTAAGAGTTTAGGTATGGAGGTATTTGATAATCATATTCTATTATAATTTTAAACCCTCATTATCTATTTTTATTGAATAAATATACCACTAATAATTGTTTTTATCTTTAATTGCAGGTTAATGAAGAATAAAGCCCAAAAATCCCATCTCTCAACAAAATCTCATGAATTAAATGAAGAACATAAGAAAGAGCCAAAAATCCCAAGCCCAGAATCAAGCCGAGTAGCTTGTAGAAGCCGGAGAAAATAAAAAAAATCAAATATGAAAACAAAATGTATTCAAGATGGTTGGCCGCAAAGAAACGACGATATCTCTCAATCCGGAAGGCGGAATTTAACATATAATATATGAAAATCACCTATCTCGACGAGACGAAGCCATCTGCGAAGGTAGATTTTTGATTGGATATCAATGCCAGCATAGATGCCGGTATCAATGCTGGTATCGATACTAACGAATCAGTTACAGATCAATGGCTGATTTTTGATGGTTTTGGATAAGGATTCAATCCAATGGCTCTCATTCACTGATATTTACTATAAATAGGGGTAGAGAGTAAGGGGTTAGGGGTATAAAAATGTTTATAACTCTATTTGGAGAGGAGAGTCACTCTTAATTGAGAAGGCCTTCCAAATTTGTAAATTTTATTACAATTAATAAAATAATTTTTTTATCACTTTAAATATTTCTTCTCTTTGTTGGATGATGAAGATGGAGATGAAGAATTATTTAGAGGTTCGCATTTCTTTTATTTTTTTTCTTTTATTTCTTTTTTTATTGCTTATTAGTTTAGATTTATTTCTGTGCTTGTAGTTAGATTTTATTTTCTTGTTAAATAGCCAAGAGGCTAGAACCCTCTTGCCTTAGATTTATTTAATGCTTATAGATTAGATTTATTTCATGTCTTTATTTTCTCGCATTTAATTCTTGTAATTTATTTTGTAGCTTAGTTTTTGTAATTTATTTTGTAGTTTATATTTTATTTTCTTGCATTATTCGCCTTGAGGCTAGAACCCTCTTAGGATTAGTTTTTATTTTTGTTTATTTTTTATTTTCTTTGATTCACCTTTAGGCTAGAACCCTCTAGGGAATCACCCTTTTCTAAGAAGTGTATTCAATTCTAGATTACACATATCTTTAATTAAATTCGTCATCTTTACTTTCTTGAATTTTCTTTTTATTCTTGATTTTCCTTTTTTATTCTTGATTTTATTTATCTTTCCTTTTCTCCTTGAGAAAATCATTCATTCTTTGTCATATCCACTCTCACTTATATTTCATGCCGATTTACAAACTATCACTTCCACTATCTCTATCTCTCCACAACCACATTCACTCATCACTCCTAATTGTCATGCACACAACATAAGAACCGATTCTAATTTTCTCCTATAGAACATCTTCCTCGTGAGATCGATAACTTTTATACTATAACTTGACACGGTTGTGCACTTGTAATATTTTTGGTACATGTTTATGCCGCATCAACCGTCGATGGTTTGCAGTGAAAATTCAGAGAGAAACAGAAACAAGACTTTGAATCATCGATAGACTACAGGGAACCATCGATGGACTGTAGGAGATCATTGATGGTAATGTTTGACCATTGATGGTTACAATGGTGATTGCAGTTTTGATGATTTATCATAGCCGTTCTTTTTTTTTTGATCTCTAACTTCTACTATGTTTTAGATATCTTTTTCTCAAGCAAAAGCATATCTGTTTCAGTACAGCTATGCACAAAACTAAAGGCGCTTTAGATTATATTCATTCTGATTTGTAAGGTCCCTTACATGTTCCTTCTAAGGGCAGTGCTAGGTACATGTTGACATTAATTAATGACTACTCAAGTAAAGTTTGCGTTTGTATGCAAAAACACAATGATGAAGTGTTCAATCAATTTAAGCAGTTGGAAGACATTGATTGAGAAGCAAACTAACAAAAAAATTAAGAGGCTTAGAACCGATAATGGTTTGGAGTTTTGCTCTACGGAGTTTGATAAATTTTGTAAGGATGAGGGTATAGTTGGACATCGGGCCGTGCAACACACATCACAACAAAAAGACATTGTAGAATGGATGAATAGGGCTCTTCTTGAGGGAGCTCGTTGCATTTTGTTAAACGTCAGTTTGTCAAAAGGCTTTTAAACTGAAACAGTATCTACAACGTGTTATTTGGTGAATCGCTCTCCATCCACATCCATTGATTGCAAGACATAAAAAAAAGTTTGGTCTAGTCATCCTGCTGATTATTCTAATTTGAGAGTATTTGGTTGTCCTACATATGCACATGTTGATCAGGGTATAGAACCTAAATATAAAAAATATATTTTTATTGGTTATACCTCTTGTGTGAAGGGATATATCCTAATCCTAAATCACGTAAATTTATGATTGAGAAAAATATAATATTCGATGAGTCTGCTATGTTGCTTTCAGAAGAAGATATTAATGTTGTTCCATCTGGTGCATGTACTATATGTAAGAGTACTAGAGAGCAGGTAGAGTTAGAGATAGATTCTCATAATTTAGTTTAACAACCATATGTTTCTTTGCCAGAAAATAATGTGGAAATAGAAATTATAGCAGAAGATGACATGTATAGTATTGCAAAAGGCAGGGGAAAAGATAGATAAAGCCACCTCAGAGATATGCAGATTTAACCATTGCATATGCATTGTCAATAACTAAAGTGATGGATATGTCAACGAAGCCACTACCAATAGTCAAGTTCAAGCTTTTCTTGGACTTAATTCATGTAAAAGAATATTGAGGCATCATAGGGCATATTTGCAGAGGCGTTGATCATATATTATTGAGAAAGTTGAGAACTCATTCGGGTTGTTGAGACAATATGGATATTTGTTAAAATTGTGCCTCAAAACCCTCTGAGTGTTCAATTCAGCCAATGGATCATCGTTGACCAAGAGGACACCATCGATAGTTTATAGTAAACAATAGGAGAAAAATAGAAACATGACTTTGAACCATGAAATACAATGAACCATCGATAGGGGATCATCAATGGTCATGTTTGACCATCGATGGTTATGACGATGCTTGCAGTTTTGATGATTTAATCTTAACCTTTTGCTTTTCTTTTGATCTTCAACTTCTACCAAGTTTTGGATACCTCTTTGTTGATCTATTATGGTCTCCTACATATTAAAATAGTGAGGTTTAGATTAAGGGTTGGATCATGAGAATAGGAAAGTTTGATAAGTAGAGTTTGAGGTTTAGGCTATTGTCTTGTCATTGTATTTCTTTATCTTTTGATAGTGAAATTTCCCTGATGCCTCTGCCACTCAAATTAGATGAACTATGTGAATTTCTGTATTTGCGATTATGTATTCTTTATTCCCGTGCTTGTTTTGCGCAATTATTTTCACTTTATTG
This sequence comes from Asparagus kiusianus, assembly GCA_022839385.1. NCBI lineage: Eukaryota > Viridiplantae > Streptophyta > Magnoliopsida > Asparagales > Asparagaceae > Asparagus > Asparagus kiusianus. The sequence goes on along the minus strand of BQKN01058509.1, from coordinate 44,536 downwards.
TGCACTTGTTCTAACACTTTATGATGATGTTCTGCCAAAACTTGGCAACTCGTGAATCAAAAACATTAGCTTAATTAAGAAGCAAATATACTTTGAACATAACATTTAATATGACTAGAAGTTACCACAAGGACACTGAAACTTTGAGAGACCAGAAGGAAGCTGATGATTGACATATATGCGAACCACTACAATCCTTACCATCAACATATTCAAATTAACTGACGGCTTAAATCTATATTACATACTAATGCACCAGCCAACTGTTAGATATAGATGTCTGCAGGCAATAATTGTATATTGTAACAGGACCTATATGAATATAACAACATTGTTCAAAATGATAGTGTGCTATTTTGGTCAGTATTTATCTGATATTTTTAAAATACAGATAAAGCCTTAGAATGATACTAGACTATCAGAATTTTGATGGTGATCGTAATGAAGAAGAGATCTGATTAGTCGCTAACATATATTTTAAAATATTCCTAGTCGATGAAGTGTTGAGATAGGACATCATCACTTTGGTAAAGACTAGTGTATACTCTATTTGTCCTTTAGAAGGACGATGATTCATCGCTTAGATCATTGATGCTGAGACATCAAGATACAATATGCATGTGACTCATTAGTGAATGAGTTAACTGAACGACTCACGGAGAATGTATAGTTGGTAATTATACTTAACTGTCAAATAGAAGTTCTCAAGTGATATAGTACATAGTAGTTTTTTGACCTGAGGCATGAGTACAATATCTTACATGTCAGTATAGGTGCAGTTAGACATTTACCTAACCATAGTTCTTATTGATTTGTGCATAACGGTTCTTATTAGGTACATCCGAGATATAAGTAGATATTGAAATGCCAAGATGGGATTCGTCTCTCCAAGTATAGGGGGTTGATGTCATAAGATTGTTTAATAAAACTATAGCCTGAAAATCATTGGCCAAGGTAAATAAGATAAATTGAGTGTCAGTTTGATTTTAAAAGGTATGAGTTTAATATCAACAAATACTAATCGAGCTATTAGAGTTTGATAGTTTTCCATACCCTAGGCTCTATAGTTTGACATGGTTTGACAAAGAGACTGGACTGTACGATATTATCATTGAGTGGTCCTAATAAAATTGTGTAAACATCTTACAAGCATTTATCACAACTTATACCCGGGTAGTCTTCATGTGTAGCTAGCATATCTGTTGTACTCGTGGATATGATCCACCTTCGAGTTTTAAGTTGGATCCTAGAGTCACATCAAGCACGTACTTGAATCCTATGAAATACAATTTATAGAGTTAATACGTATGATTGATATGCATATAAGATTTTTACCGGATACACATAGACGGTTATATGTATCGGTAAAATCAGAATGCTATGTGCTTAAGAAATGAATTCCAGTATTTTCCCTATAAAGTTAATTTTTGGTCAACAGTTGACTTTTGGTCAACAGTTGACTTTTGGTCAACTCATTGATTTTTTGGTCATATGATGACTTATTAGTTAAGGATTGGATAATTACGAAATACTGTATTTATGAAACACCGTATTGATATGGTATTTTTATTTATTAAATACACATTTCATTATATATTGATTAATGAGTCATGAGATGAGTTATTAAGGTAGTATGGTTTGGGAACATAGTTTTAGCATATAGTTTTGATTCTTCATGACTCTTTTGCATGACTCATGAGATGAGTCATTGCATAACTCATGAAAGGAATCATTATATTTAGATGACTCATGAGATGAGTCATGACATATCTCACTCTATATATATGAGCTCTCTCTCTTATGGAGAAGTTAATAAAAAATTGGCTAAATGGTTTTTTCATAAGAGAATAAAAAAAAGAGTTCTACCTCTTACTAAATTCTAGCAATCTTTGAGTAAGAGGAAGTAGTAAGATTTTAAAATACTCCGGGGTGGATATCTTACCTTGTGTCTCAAGAAAACTCTAATTTTATCAAGCTCACTTGAAGACTTAAAGATCTACTACAAGGAGGTTTACAATAACAAGAAGAACGAGCTAAGGGTCGTTTGATCTACTATCGAATCACGCTACGAAAGTAAGCCTTCAAAACTCTTGTTTTCTCTCTTTATTATAGGGATCATGCGAGATTTAATTAGGATGATCTTAGTTTGTATTTCATGCTCTCTATATGCTTAGTATTATTATACATACAGTATTCAACTGCGTATTTTGTATGTAATAATCACGGGATTTCCAACTTAGTATCAGAGCCATGATTCCATCTAATTAAATCTTAACATGCACATCTAACTCATGGAGGACTTTATTCTTACTTCTAACTACTAGTGTAGATGGAAACTAGTTAATTAATACAAGTTGTTTTGTAATTAGTTATACTAGTTGTTGATTCAAAATGTTATTTTTGGTTTATAAGTTTTTAAGAGTAAAAACACTTGTATAAATTGTAAAGTACTTATTTACAACTAGTGTAGTTGTATGTTAGAAGCATAATAGTCCTATTTGAGTTAGGATAATCAATATGTTATCTAGTTTTCTAATTTGTTGCATAACTAGATAGATACATATTTCTTAATATTGATTAAGTTATATGCTTTATATCATCTTGCGTGGATGTTATGTTTATGGATGGTAGTGGATAACGATTCTCTTGCATTTATTGTATTGATATAATATAGCTAGAAATGTTATATTATTTACGACATCTTCCCTCACCGAGCATGAGCTACGCCTACAGGTTTAGGCACTTGCTCACCGATCATGGGCTACGCCTACGGATATAGGCCCTTGTTCGAGTGTGGAGGGGGGGGGGTATGGTTGTTTAGTTTAGTTATTTTAGTTATAGCTTTTATTTTACATTCAATGCAATATTATTATCCATCCTATGAGATGGTTTTTTTCATTATAAATAGGGCTTGCACGTCCTATGTATATGTGATTGTAATAATACATGATTTGTAAGGGAGCAAGCATTGCAAGGGGTTGCAAATTGCTTACTAAAATGTAATTAGTGTAGTTGTATTTTTATTCCTTTAGTTGTCCACTATCATTTCGTATCACTTTTACATATATTGATATGTTTCTTGTGCCCCAATTGTAGATATCAATACAATTGGGTGCTATATTCTGTAAAGTTTATATCTCTATCTCACTAGATAATAGTTTTTATTATATAAACTTATTTTTAAACTCTGTGAGATATGGCAATAAGAGTTTATTAACTATAAAGTGGTGAGATCGACATTAACATCGCGTTAGTATAAAAGATAAATAAACCTAAAGCAGTTAAAAGAAATGTATTTAGAACAAACTTTTAACTACTGTTAAGAAAAGTAATTATGAGATATAGCTCATGTTGTGATGCCCAACTTAAGATTAGGGGTGATGTCCAATCTTTCGTGCTATAGTCTTAAAGAGTGGTGGTTACTTAATTAAGATCCAATGAATATTCCCGGTGAATATCTCGAAATCCTCCCACCAATCTTGTACTTACCTGGCTAGTTTAATTATTGCAAGTATAAATATAGAGCATCTTTAAACTATATCAAGTTTGATTACGGTAAAAGATTTATGAAATCATCTGTAGCCCTCCATCATTTCAGTTGAATACTACTAAACTTATAAATACTTTGTTTGTTAGCTATCGTCAAGACAATACTATTCTATGGCTAAGTAGTATTCATCTGTATATAATATATAAGGATAGCTTAAATTGGTTATGCGACTTTGTTGGATTTCGTCAAGAGTTTGCATAAGTTAAATTTAAGCCAGTCAATAAATGATGGGTCTAAACTTGACTAGCATTTTATGATTTGTTGGCTATCGTCAAGATCATAAAAGACTAGGGGTAAAATTATATCAAGAATTACAAGACTGTAAAAGATAAAAGTTGTCGTCCAATTATTGAGTGTATCAATTTGTTGGCTTTCGTTAAGGTTTATACATTCAATGATAATTGGATCTTGATCCTACTTGAAAACAATGGGTTGTTTTCCGATCACCTCTTATAAGGTTTTGAGGGACTCAAAAAATAGTGGGAGGCATAACTTAGATAAAAATGAACCAAATATATTTTATGTATTGAACATCTACTAAAATATTTTTTTTCTCTCTTTCAGGCAATTATGTCTGGATTAAAAATTATATCAGAACAGAACAAGTTAACCGATCCTAATTATATAGACTGGTTGAGAAATGTTAAATGAAACTACCCAGAATTCTTAGCCTCTCTCATCAAGAAGAAGCAAGTTGTTGCTTTATCTTCAGGTGTGTTTGTTACTCAGAATTGTTTTTCTATAAATCCTACATCTTGGGTATTAGATACCAGATTAGGATCTTACATCTGTAATTTGTTACAGAGGTTGAGAAGTTATAGAAAACTTAGACCTGGAGAGATGACTCTACAAGTTGGTAATGGTGCAATAATTAAAGCACTTGCGGTAAGGGATTTTCATCTATCTTTGTCAAATAGAAACATTTTGATTTTAAATAGTGTTTGGTGGAAAATTTTGAAGTAAAAAGAAATGAAGGAAAATTGATCTGTATTCCTTTAATCTCAGTTACAATTGGATTTCCTGATTACAAAAGAGAGGAGAATTGATCTGGATTCTCCCCTTTGTTTAATTCTGGGTTCTTCACGGTGGCGATGAGATGCCTCCCTCGAATGCTCGCGCCGAGTTTGCTTCTCGTTGACGATCCGAACGTCTTGTTTCACTGGAACAATATCTTCTCCTCACGATTTAACGTTGTGGAGAACTCTGAACGAGTTTGAAACTCTATGAAAGAGTTGATTTAACCAAAATCGGTTTATAAGCCAAGGATGAAGAAAGCTCCTGTTGCTGATCTCCAAAGCTCCAGCAATTCCCCCCAAGATCTCTTCTTTGCTACCCAAAAAGAAGGATGAAAGATCCAGCCCCGAACTAAGCTGATTTCTTAGTTATTTATAAGGGATTAAGAGGTGTAACTACCCCCTTAATTCGCTCCTAAGTGGGGCTAATGGGGTGTAACCACCCCTTAAATCACTCCTGAATGGAGTTGTGATCCCCTCAGATTGTGGGAAACGTTTTTGAAACAATTCAGCTCGTGTTTGAACGAGTCAAACACAAAATCCGCGTTCTGGTGTGAATTCTGCATTCAAACGCAGTGTCTGGAAGCTTGAACGCAGTGTCTGGAAGCTCGGACGCAGCGGCTGGAAGCTCATTTGGCTGTTTGTTAGAAGCTGCGTTTAGCAACGGATAAAAGCTACGTTGGCAGCTTTCGGAGGCTGCGTTTGCGGCCGAACATGAGCTGCGTTGGCAGCTAAATTAGAGCTGCGTTTGCAGCGTTTGGAGCTGAATGTGAGTTGTGTTTGCAGCCAGGTTTGACCTGCGTCCGCGGTCGAATTGGTGTTGCGTCTTGATGATGGTACCCGGGGAGGACTTCCACGTCTTGGTTTGAAGAGACTGTCGATTTGTAGTCTCTTTCTGTCAGAGCGTTGTAAATATCATCGTTTTGTAATCTTTGCTTTAGCTCTTTGATATATGAGAGTCGTCAGATTGTAACTCCCGATGTTGATTGTGAAGGTTGTTGATTAGAGCTTTCATTAGTTGTTGTGAAGGTCGTCAGATTGTAACCTTCATCGATTTATATAAAAGTCTTCAAAGTTTAGCCTTCTGGAAGTTGTCAGATTGTAACTTCCATCATCGGTGTTTGATGGGGAATCAACTATCTATTGTGATTTTTAGACAACCTACAGAACCCTCTCCAAAGTTTTCGAAAGTTCGCGGTTGACTGGGACGAATTTTCGAAATACTTTAGATCTCAACTCTGATCTTGGAGCTTTTGATTCCTTGTCATAAGGAGTTGTTCTTTGCACCCGCTTCAAAGGCATCTTGGTTGAAGGAATTTTCCACGCATGACCTGTGTGATGATAAGCTTCAAATAGAACTGTAGCAACGGTACAAGCTACTCATGAGCAGAAGCTATCAAACGTCACGTCACGGCTCACCTCCATTCAGCTGATGGGCCCGTAAACATTCATAGGATTTTTGGCAAACCCTCAGCCATCAACGGATTTGATAAGCCTTTACCAACTACCATTTGAGTCGGGCTAGCATGTGAATTATTTGAATCCGTTTCACATGTAACGTTGTGCTAAGAGAATGAACCTCTTAGATTTGATGCTATGATTTTGAATACATAGACTTTATCATTTTTATGGAAAAAGACTACCCGGCAGCATGTGTTAGATGCAGACTTATGTCTAATTAGGGATCGAGATAAAGTCCCCCATGCGTGAAAGGCATGGATTTTGGTGTTGTTTCTTCCTGTGTTACTTGAAACACTGAAAGAAAGTTAGAAGTGCCAGAGGTATAGTATTAACTTGGCATGAATTTTCACTTAAAGTGAAATTTAGAAATTTTCTTTATTATCACTAGGATAATTCCAGAAAATATTTAATCCGCTGGGGATTTTATAATGAAAACTTGCTATTCTTGTTAAAAAAGGATTAACAAGTTCATTGGGGGATTTGACTGTTAGAGGTGTGATATTAACCTAACAGTATTTTTATGGACCAATCGCTCTGTTGACGAGAGTCGATAAGTGGAAAGTGTTGCGATCGGAGCAACTTTGAGGACCTATCGTTCTGTTGACGAGAGTCGATAAGTGAAAAGTGTTGCAATCGGAGCAACTTTGAGGACCTATCGCTCTGTTGACGATAGTCGATAAGTTGAAAGTGTTGCGATCGGAGCAACTTTGAGGACCTATCACTCTATTGACGAGAGTCGATAAGTTGAAAGTGTTGTGAACGGAGCAACTTTGAGGACCTATCGCTCTGTTGACGAGAGTCGATAAGTGGAAAGTGTTGCGATCGGAGCAACTTTGAGGACCTATCGCTCTATTGACGAGAGTCGATAAGTTGATTTTGTTAGAGGTGTTTGATATTAACGTGACAAGAGAATGTTACGATCGGAGCAACTTTGTGGACTTATCGTCCTATTGAAGAGGATTGATAAGTTAATTGTCAGAGGTTTGGTGTTAACATGACAGGAATTTGTTACGGTCGGAGCAACTTTATGGACTTATCATCCTATTGACAAGGATTGATAAGTTGATTTGTCAGAAGTGTGTGATATTAACGTGACAGGAAGAATATTGCGATCGGGGCAATTTTGTGGACTTATCATCCTATTGACAAGAATTGATAAATTGATTTGTCAGAGGTATTATGTTAACGTAACAAGAGAATGTTGCGATCGAAGCAACTTTGTGAACTTATCATCCTATTAACGAGAATTGATAAGTGGATTTGTCAGAGGTATGATGTTAACGTGACAAGAGAATGTTGCGATCGGAGCAACTTTGTGGATTTATCATCCTATTGACGATGATTGATAAGTGGATTTGTCAGAGGTATGATGTTAACGTGACAAGAGAATGTGTACTTGTGACTTGCACAAGATTTTAGGAATTAGCGTCTCACTGGGGAAACTTGCTAGGTGAGTTTATCACCAGAAGCGATGAATTTTGATACTTATGATTTGAATAAGGTTTGAAGACTTAGTGTCTTGCTGGGGAAGATTGCGATTTGAGTAATTTTGAGGACCTATCATCCTATTGACAAGAATTGATAAGTTGATTGTCAGATGTGTATTGTTAACATGACAAATTGGGAGTGATGCAAGCTGCATTCATACTCTGTGGGGGTTATGATCGTCAGAAGTTGTAAGGACCGTAAAATTTTGATATTAATTAAAATAATTTTCTGGTATTTTAAAATATTTAATTATGATTTTTAAAAGAGTATTTGTATTTTTTCAATTTCCTATAATTTTCTACGATTTAAAAACCAAAATTATATTTATTTAAATGGTTTTAATATTTATAAATTTATTTCGTGCATTAAAATTTTCTAGAATTAATTTGTTATGTTATCAGTACTATTACGTATTATTTTAAATAATATGTTGTATTATTAATATTATTACGTATTATTTTGCATTATACTTTGTATTATTAATTACATATCTTTGATATATATTGTTGTGTTATTTCAACTATTACAAATTATCTGTCGTATTAGTATAACTTGTACGTTTTACTGTGTATATAATTATCCCATAATTATTTGATTTTAAATATAAGTAAATATATTTTATTTATTAATTATTCTTGTTTAATTGTATAATATGTGTATATTTCAACTATTTCGTATCAACTGTTGTAATAGCACAACATGTACGTTTTTAATTGTAGATAATTATTTTGTAATTAGTTTAATTTTTAAATACCTATAATTATTTATTTTAATTAATTTAGTTAAATACCTAAACCCTAACCCTAATTTTAAATCCTATATATATACCTATATATACCTCTCTCTCTCCTCTCTTCTGTTCACAAGAGAAACCCGCCTCTCTCTCTCTCTCTCTCTCTCTCTCTCTCTCTCTCTCTCTCTCTCTCTCTCCATCTCTCTTCTCTCTCACGCGATCTCTGAGCCTCCGCACCCATCAACACCCCGACGAACCCGCGCCCCAACCGGCCTCCGCCTCACCTCTCCGCCACAGCAAACCGCCGCCGCCCTTAGCTGCAGCACCGCCGGCGAACCACCACCACCACAAACTGGAACCCGAGTTCGCCGCCGCCCTGAACGTTGGATCTGCTCACCACCGATCGTCGAGCTCGCCGTCCAGCCGCCAGCGCCTCGTCTGACCGCCAGAGCCCCGCCGTCAGCGCTAGCAGACATCCTGACCCCCTTCATCGTCAGCCCCCTTCGGCCTCCCTCTCTCCCCGTCGTTCACCGTCAGCCAAGCCGCGAGTTCTCCTCCCTGACCGCCGGCCGTCCAGACCCGCACCGCCCCGCCGTCGGCCTCCCCACAGCGCCGCTCAACCGCCTCTCCGACGAACAGCAGCCGCCGACCAGCCGCTGCCTCGTCCGCGGCCACCTCGGATCCCGCTCGCCGTCGCTTCCGGTCCACCTTCGTTGAACTCCGTCTAGCCGACGCCGCTGCCACGTTTGTCGCTGCCCATCGCCGCAGCCCTTGTCGGAGCTCTTCCCGTCGTCGTGCTCCCACGTTGGATCTGATCTGCACCGAGGCAAGATCCCTCTTGCCATTATCTTGTTTTAATTTATTTTTACCGTATGAATTATTCTGTATATGTATAGTTTAGTTCGTGCTAATTTAATATCATATGTCCAGTTAACGGCTATATTTTCGGTGAATATTCTATAGTACAAAAATTAATCGTGATGATTGGATAGGTCAAAATTGATTTACGAATAATTTCGAGCTGTCTGGAAGCAAGAATGTATTTTTAGTATTTATTATGATGATGGAAATATTTTTCTAAAGGAACATATTTAGTAAAAATAATTTATTTTGAGTAAAAAGTATTTTTGAATAATTGTTATGATTAAAAGAATGATTTTGAGAAAAAGAATATTTATTATTTATGATAGTATGGCTGATCGCTGTAGAGCGCGACATTTCATGTGCAAAACGATATCGGTTTCTAGTTTCCTTCCTACCGTATTATTATTCTAGAAAATACGTAAGTACAGATATTTTGTATGAGAAGTTTGGATATTCAAGTAGTGATGAAGTCCTTTTGTATGTATTCATATTGTAGTAATTATTTATGCATTTCATGTTTATTATAGTTCTCATTTCTGTTTCATATACCTGCTTAATCATATTTAACATGCCATACTGTATTCATGATCCGTTGATGTGTTGAGGACCTTAGTAGTTCATGACTTAGTGGCATTGTGCGTCATGAACAAACCTAGTGACATGTGTGGGTGTGTTTAGGTGGTGAACCAGAGATATTGTGGGCCTTGATTGTTGACTTAGAAAATGAGAAGAATTGGGATGGAAAAGTCTATGTTTATGTAATCGGATAAGACTGTTGATATATCTTCTGGGTTCGTACCAGTGGATCGGTGTCGCCACTGGGATTGGTTAGTTTGTTAAGTCACAGTGGATCGGTGTCGCCACTGGGGGCTCATTGGTTGGATCAAAGTAGATCGGTGTCGCTGCTTTGGTTCATGAATTTATTGGTTAGATCAAAGTAGATCGGTGTCGCTACTTTGGTTCTTGAATGTATTTGATGCACGTGGGGGATATGCGAACAGTCAGTTATCCGATAATATGAGCGTTGACTCTGTGTGAGATGTGAACCAGTGACCTGTTATAGAATGACTAGTTACGAGACTTGTTGCTAGTGGATCGGTGTCGCCACTAGGGTTGGTTGTTGAATCAAAGTGAACGGTGTCGTCACTTTGGTTAGGATTTATGGATTCTTGTGAGACGTAGATCAGTTGTGTTCTTTTCATGCATAGATCGGGGTTAATATTTAATTATTTACAATTCGAGACATATGGTATATACATGAGGGTTTCCTTGTTTGGATTATTTCGCTCGACGTACTACGTCTCGACTTGTAGATTTTTAAGTATTAATTCCATCTATTGTATGACCTTGTTAAGTGGATGATTATAGAATGGCTAACTGCATGATCTTGCTACTTGGTTGATTTTTGGATTCTTCTGATTATTAGTATTCCAGTTGCACGCCTCTATTGTTATTACTATCATCACATGTTCTATTTTTATTTCTGTTATCACATTGACCACGCATATATTATCATTACTGTTATTGTATTGTTCCTGGCTTGGGGAATCTTGCCGTGTGTTTCACACGCTGACGTACTCCTGTTTTCTGGGTGTACGTCAGATTTAGGAGACGAACAGCCTCAGTACGGAATCGTACAGGAGCCAGAAGATTCTTAGCAGGGGTGTCTTGCAGAAGGAGTAGAAGAACCAGCTGAAGCATAGTGACCTTCTTCCATAGTAGTAGTTAGACATTAAAACTCTTTTACCGTACTTTTCTTTAGTTGATGTTGGACTTAGTAGTTTAACAGTATTTTATTTATGGACTATGTATTTCTTATTTCCTAGTTAGACTATTTTGTAATAAGGGTATGTTGGACCCATATTTTATGTCTGGGATGATTTACCATTGATGATATGTCTATTTTTATTCTGGGTTGTCTTTATATTCTTGCTATGTGTGATCGGGGACCTGTGACTTCGCATTGTACTTATTTTCAGACGCTTAGCGTATTGGATTGAGAAGAAAAGAAAAAAAAAGAGTATATTTCTTCTCAATCTAATACGTCGCGGGCTTGTTCACGCCCCGATTCCCGGGTATTTTGGGAAGCAGGGCGTGACAGAAGTTAACTCGACGATGTGATAGATTCGTTACTCTTAATCCAGTAGATTCCAAGTAACCAACCACCAGTCTTGATTAAGACTTAGCAGGGGAATATAAAGAGGTAGACAATGCACATCACCTAGTGGGGCACTATCCATGAAGTCGGAATAGAGGCACATCACCTGGTAGGCCATTATCTTATGAGTTTGACTATTAGAGGTAATTATTAACGTGATAGTTGTTGGACCTACCATTCTACTAAAGAGGATTGGCTTCAGTGGCCGTAGTATCTTCCCCTTCTGACTGAGAAGATTGGGCTTGGTCCGATTGCTCATGATGATCCTGCTTACTTTGTTATTTAGCTTTGATTCTGGCAATAATCTTTTGAGCTTGTTCGCCTTGAGAGATTAGTTGTCTCCAGGAACGGCATTCTGCAACCCTTATTTGTGCTAGAAAGTTGGTCTGCAAGTTGTGTCGACATGTCTCCACTAAGGTAGACTGTGTCATACTTGACGAACATCGTAGAGCCATGTTTCTGAACCTCTTGATGAAGGCTTTGACAGACTCTCTCTTTTTCTGCTTAGTGGCGAGAAGGGTATGAATGGAGACTTCTGTATCATCTTCAAAGAATCTTGACAGGAAGAGTCTCTCTAGATCCGTCCACTTTTGGATACATTCCGTAGGCAGTTTCCTGAACCATTCAAAAGCAACTCCCTTAAGGGTGCCAATGAACAATCGAGCCAGTATGACATCATTTGATATCACATTCCCGGTCTGTGACTTGAAATGATAGATACGTTGATTCGGTGATCCCGTGCCGTTAAAAGTTTGTAGCGTCGGGACTTCGAACTTTGGAGGATAAGGGGCCGCATCTCATTCGGCAGGATAGGTTCTGACAACTCCCTCGTCTTGGAGCTTGCTTCTATTAGCAATGGCATTAAGGCGGGCTTCCAATTCTTCTATTTTGGAAGATTGGAGATTTTGCTCGTTCTCAGTCTCTATTCCTTCATCAGAGGAAGATTCCAGGTTGTGCGCTTCTTGGTCAGAAGCCGTGTCATCAACCACTTTTCCCTTCCCTTTGCTTGTGTGAGGTCGGGATGAATACGTTTTTCCTCTCCGGGAGGATTCTTGCCTAGGTGGAGAATCTGTCTTCTGAGATTTGGGCTTGTCTGCGAGGATTTGATTCATCAGGGCCAAGAGTTCATTGATGGCCTCCTGCTGAGATCTGAGCATGGCCTCCTGCAAATCAAGTCTCTTCGCGAGATCTTCATGGTTTCCCGTCATATAAACGGAGCTCTCATGTTCAACAAAGGAACTTGACGATTGAGACTTCGCAATGGCTGAGTGTTCATCCTCGGAATTGGTTCCTTTGGCTAACCTCCGAGTGCGTTGGTAGACTCCTTCAAGCTCGTTAGCGATTTCTCTGACGGTCGGTGAACGACTTGTCTCAGAGTCATTGGAACTAGGACCTGAGGCTTTCCCTCTGCCGATCACATTGATAGTGACCTCAGGATACTCGGTCTCTGGAGACTTTTTCCTGTGAGAACGTCGTTGTTGGTTAGGCAAAGCAACGTTCATAAATTGTTCGAACACCAACAGTTTGGCCGCATATGAACAGCATTGACATCCCGAGAGGACCATAGGAATCAGTCGTTCACATTGGAATGAATGAATGACTTATTGCATCGGTCTTTCTCTCGATATGAACTCTCTCAAATCTGTTGTGAAGATTCGAGGAGAGTTACTCACTGATCGTGAGGTTTGAATTAAGATCCTCAGTCCATGATTGGACAGGACTGGCTCTTGGTGAACATGGATCTCGTTGAGATACCTTGAATCCATAGACTTCTTATATCCGCCCCTCAATCCAGTCACTCTACGCAGAGTATTCGGGGGTCTCGCTGAAGATGGACTACCCTCCGGCGGGGTTCAGGGCAGCGCCCCGAAGCTCCACGGTATACACCAGGTTCTGTATTAGATTTTGTCACCCGAACGCATGCCTGAGCTCCAGGTTTTGCTGGTGAAATGCACCCCTGAGGGCTGCGTTTAGCTTGGCTTATGCAGAGCTTGTGTTGAGGCTCGAAAACGCGGAGCTCGCGTTGATTGGAGGATCGGCTTTTTTGGAGTTGTGCCAAAGCTAAGTCCTCTCCTTCAGAGAGGGGACTGTATGAACAGTGCAACCCCCAAGGGAGACAATCCTTCGATGAGTCAGCTATGACTGGAGCTTTAGTCTTCTTAGAAACTTTATAGATCTTACGCATAGCCTTGGGGCTAAGGGACCCAGAGGAGAGGGCCTCCTCAAACTTGACTTGATCGAACTCGATGATCAGAGTTTCAACGGTCGTTCCAATAAGCATGATGTCGGATTGCGCTACCACCTCTTCATCAGAGAAGCTAGTCCCCAGCGGAGTCGCCATCTTTTGTTTGGTGGAAAATTTTTAAGTAAAAAGAAATGAAGAAAAATTGATATGTATTCCTTTAATCTTAGTTACAATTGGATTTCCTGATAACAAAAGAGAGAAGAATTGATCTGGATTCTCCCTTGTTTAATTATGGGTTCTTCACGGTGGCGATGAGATGTCTCCCTCGAATGCTCGCGTCGAGTTTGCTTCTCGTTGACGATCCGAACATCTTGTTTCACTGGAATGATATATTCTCCTCACGATTTGACGTTGTGGAGAACTCTGAACGAGTTTGAAACTCTATGAAAGAGTTTATTTAACCGAAATCGGTCTATAAGCCAAGGATGAAGAAAGCTCCTGTTGCTGATCTCCAAAGCTCCAGCAATTCCCCCTAGGATCTCTTCTTTGCTGCCCAAAAAGAAGGGTGAAAGATCCAGCCCCGAACTAAGTTGATTTCTTAGTTATTTATAAGGGATTAAGGGGTGTAACTACGCCCTTAATTTGCTCCTAAGTGGGGCTAATGGGGTGTAACCGCCCCTTAAATCACTCCTGAATGGAGTTGTGATCCTCTCAGATCGTGGGAAACGGTTTTGAAACCGTTCAGCTCGTGTTTGAACGAGTCAAACACAAAATCCGCATTCTGGTGTGAATTCTGCGTTCAAACGCAGTGTCTGGAAGCTTGAACACAGTGTCTGAAAGCTCGGACACAGCGGCCGGAAGCTCATTTGGCTGTTTGTTGGAAGCTACGTTTGGCAACGGATAAAAGCTACGTTGGCAGTTTTCGGAGGCTGCGTTTGCGGCCAAACATGAGCTGCGTTGGTAGCTGGATCTGATCTGCGTTTGCAGCGTTTGGAGCTGAATGTGAGCTGCGTTTGTAGCCAGGTTTGACCTGTGTCCGCGGTCGAATTGGTGTTGCGTCTTGATGATGGTACGCGGGGAGGACTTCCACGTCTTAGTTTGAAGAGACCATCGATTTGTAGTCTCTTTCTGTCAGAGCGTTGCAAATATCGTCGTTTTGTAATCTTTGATTTAGCTCTTTGATATATGAGAGTCGTCAGATTGTAACTCCCGATGTTGATTGTGAAGGTTGTTGATTAGAGATTTCATCAGTTGTTGTGAAGGTCGTCAGATTGTAACATTCATCGATCTACATAAAAATCTTCAAATTATAGCCTTCTGAAAGTTGTCAGATTGTAACTTCCATCATCGGTGTTTGATGGGGAATCAACTATCTATTGTGATTTTTAGACAGCCTACAAATAGCTACTATTTTGTGCCAACTATGATGTGTAATATAATATTCATATCTTTATTAGGTAAAGATGGATATATATTTAAGTTGGAGAACAATGTTATGAATATCATATTTAATCAAAAATTGTTTGCTTATGGAACATTATGTAATGGCATCTATATTCTTAATCAAAACACAATTCTGAATACTCATCACACTAATAAAAGAAAGCATTCAGTTATGAACGACGCTTTCTTTTGGCATTGTAAACTTGGTCATATTAATAAAGAAAGACTTGGAGAGCTACATAAGTATGTATATTTAGATCCATTTGACTTTAAGTCTTGTGATACTTGCAAGTCTTTTCTTAAAGGTAAAATGACCAACACTCCATTTACGTGAACTGGAACAAGAGTTATAGAACTCTTAGGACTAATACATAGTGATGTATGTGGTCCTATGTCTACAATAGCCAGAGGTTTCTACTCCAATTTTATTACTTTTACTAATTATTTTTCAAGATTTGGACATGTGTTTTTGATAAAACATAAGTCTGAAGCATTTGAGAAATTTAGCGAGTATAGAAATGAAGTAGAGAACCAAACGAGCAAGAAAGTTAAAATTCTTCGATCGGAACGAGGAGGCGAATACTTGAGCTCAGAATTCTTAGGGTTTTTAAAAGAGAATGAGATTCTCTCTTAGGTTACACCACCCTTTACACCACGGTTTAACAGCGTGTCAGAAAGGAGGAATCGTACCCTATTAGATATGGTACGTTTCATGATAAGTAATGTTGAGTTACCTTTTTCATTCTGGGGGCATGCGTTGGAAACAACATCACACTTACTGAATAGGATTCCAACTAAAGTAGTGCCTAAACCTCCATATGAGATATGGTATGAGATGAAACCACATCTTAATTATATTAAGATTTGGGGATGTCATGCTTATGTAAAAAAGCAAGACCCTAAAAAGTTAGAGGCATGCTCAGTATTGTGTAAATTTATAGGATATCTAAGAAATTCCCATGGATATTAATTCTACCACATCGATGAACAAAAGATAATTGTGTCTCGGTATGCTATCTTCTTGGAGAAGGAATTTCTTAAAAAAGAAATTCGTGGGAGCATGGTAGAATTGGAAAAAATTTCAGAGATACAAATCAATACTGATAATTTAGTAGAACCAGAAAATTCAGTTGTACCAAAAGAACCTCAACCACTCCGTAGATATCCAAGGCGATCTCATGCACCTAAGAGATAATATGATTTTCTCGTTGAAGGTAGCATGTTAGATCACGTCATAGATGATGATGAACCTTTGAGTTATCAGCGAGCCTGTTAGAGTAGGGACTCTGTTGCTTGGCATAATGCGATGAAATCCGAAATAGACTCTATGTACACTAACAAAGTATGGATCTTAGACAATGTTCCTACAGGGGTGATACACATAGGTTGCAAATGGCTGTTTAAGAAAAAATTGAGTGCGGATGGGAAAGTAGAGACTTTAAAACTAGACTGGTAGCTAAAGATTTTCGTCAAAGACCTGGTTTGGACTATAATGAAACCTTTTCTCCAGTAGCTATGCTAAAGTCTATTCAGATCCTACTTGCTATAGCAACTCACTGTGACTACGAGATCTGACAAATGGATGTCAAAACTGCATTTCTAAATGGTGATTT
>BQKN01058509.1:13126-27928 GCA_022839385.1 Asparagus kiusianus | reverse complement strand
CAACCAGAGGGATTTATAGTCAGTGGGAGCAGTGGAAAACTATGTAGGTTGCTTACAGCTATTTATGGACTGAAGCAAGCATCACGGAGATGGAACATATGTTTTGATGATGCTATCAAAGAGTTTGGTTTCATTAAAAATCCAGATGAACCATGTGTGTATAGAATGATAACTGTGAGTATAGTATCGTTTCTTATTTTGTATGTAGACGATATAATCTTAATCGGTAATGACATACTATCATTACAAGCGGTTAAAATTTAGCTATTATAAATATTTTTTATAAAATATTTGGGTGAATCATCTTGTATACTGGGTATTCATATCTATAGAGATAGATTTAAAAGGATATTAGGATTACCCTAATCTAGATACATTGGCAAAGTGCTAAAATGGTTTAGTATGGAAAATTCCAAGAACGGTTTCGTTCCTGCATCTCCTGGAATCTCCCTCTCTAAAAAGATGTCTCCCCAGACCAATGAAGAGAGGAAACGCATGAGTCTAATTCCTTATGCGTCGGCAGTAGGATCGATCATGTATGCCATGTTATGTACTAGACCGGATATCGATTATAAGTAGATATTAATCTAATCATGGGAAAGAACACTATAAAGCGGTCAAAAATATACTTAAGTACCTGAAAGTACTAAAGAGTTATTTTTGATATACGATAAAAGTGACCTCCAAATGGAGGCTTTTTTCGAATCTAGCTTTCAGAACAATATCGATGATAGTAAATCCATTCCAGGATATATTTTTTACCCTCAATAGAGGGGCTGTCAGTTGGAAAATTTTTAAGAAGGACACATTAACAGACTCTACTATGAAAGCCGAATACATTACGACGAATGATGCAGCCAAAGAAGCTGTCTGGATGAGGAAGTTCCTTTCAGAGCTAGAAGTTGTTCCTACTATTAAAGATCCAGTATTTTTATACTGTGATAGTAATGCTGCTATAGCTCTGACAAAAGAACCCGGTCTTACTATAAGTCCAGACACATTCTGAGAAAGTATCACTTGATCAGGGAGATAATTGATCGCCAAGAGATCAAGATTGAAAGAGTAGATACAAAAGATAATATAGCAGATCCATTCAAGAAGGTAATTGCTCGTACACAATTTAAAAAACTTGTTGAGCTATTAGGTATTAGATACTACAATGATTGACCTTAGTGCAAGTGGGAGTTTGTTAGATATAGGTGCTATGTAGGCAATAATTGTATATTATAACATGACATATATGAATATAACATCCTTGTTCAAAATGATAGTATGCTATTTTGGTTAGTATTTATCTGATATTTTTTTAAAAAAAATAGATGAAGTCCTTAGAATGATACTAGACTATCAGAATTTCGATAGTGATCGTAATGAAGAAGAGATCTGATTAGTTGCTAACATATAATCTAAAATATTCCTAGTTGATGAAGTGTTGAGATAGGACATCATCACTTTGGTAAAGACTAGTGTATACTCTATTTGTCCTTTAGAAGGATGATGATCCATCTCTTAGATCATTGATGCTGAGACATCAAGATACAGTATACAGGTGATTTATTAGTGAGTGAGTTGACTGAACGACTCACCAAGAATGTCTAGTTAGTAATTATACTTAACTATCAAATAGAAGTTCTCAAGTGATATAGTACATAGTAGTCTCGTGATCTGAGACATGAGTGCAATATCTTACATGTCAGTATAGGTGTACTTAGACTTTTACCTAACCACAGTTCTCATTAAGTTGTGCATAACGGTTCTTGGTGGGTGCATCACGAGACATAAGTAGATATTAAAATACCAAGATGAGATTTGTCTCTCCCATTATAGGGCGTTGATGTCATAAGATTGTTTGATATAACTATACCCTGGAAATCCTTATCCAAGGTAAATAAGATAAACCTATTGTAAGTTTGATCTTAAAGGTTATGAGTTTAATATCAACAAATACTAATCGAGCTATTATGGTTTGACAGTTTTCCATACCCTAGGCTCTATAGTTTGACATGGTTCGATGAAGAGACCGAACTGTACGATATTATTACTGAGTGGTCCTGATAAAATAGTGCAAGCATCTTGCAGACATTTATCATAATTTATACCCGGGCAGTCTTCATGTGTAGCTAGCACCTCTGTTGTACTTGTGGATATGATCCACTGCCGAGTCTTAAGTTGAGTCCTAGAGTCACTCCAAGCGCGTACTTGAATACTATAAAATACAATTTATATAGTTAATGCGTATGATTGATACACATATATGATTTTCACCGGATACACATAAATGGTTATATGTATTGGTAAAATCAGAATGCTATGTGCTTAAGAAATTAATTCCAGTATTTTTCCATAAAGTTAACTTTTAGTCAATTAGTTGACTTTTTGGTTAACAGTT
Source organism: Asparagus kiusianus (assembly GCA_022839385.1). Classification (NCBI taxonomy): domain Eukaryota; kingdom Viridiplantae; phylum Streptophyta; class Magnoliopsida; order Asparagales; family Asparagaceae; genus Asparagus; species Asparagus kiusianus. The sequence goes on along the minus strand of BQKN01058509.1, from coordinate 25,539 downwards.
GACTTTTGGTCAACTCATTGATTTTTTGGTCATATGATGACTTATTGGTTAATGATTAGATAATTACGAAATATCGTATTTATGAAACATCGTATTGATGTGGTATTTTCATTTATGAAATACACACTTTATTATACCTGATTAATGAGTCATGAGATGAGTTATTAAGGTAGTATGGTTTGGGAACATGATTTTCGCACATAGTTTTGATTCTCCATGACTCTTTTGCATGACTCATGAGATGAGTCATTGCATGACTCATGAAAGGAATCATTACATTCAGATTACTCATGTCATGACTCATGAGATGAGTCATGATATATCTCACTCTATATATATGAACTGTTTCTCCTATGGAGAGGTTAATAAAAAATTAGCTAAGTGGTTTTTTTCATAAGAGAATAAAAAAGAGAGCTCTACCTCTTACTAAGCTCTAGCAATCTTTGAGTAAGAGGAAGTAGTAAGATTTTAAAGTACCCCAGGGTGGATATCTTGCCTTGTGTCTCAAAAAGACTCCGATTTCATCAAGCTCACTTGGAGACTTGGAGATCCACTACAAGGAGGTTTACAACAACAAGGAGAACGAGCTAGGGGTTGTTCGATCTACCATCGAATCACGCTATGAAGTATGCCTTCGAAGCTCTTGGGTTCTCTCTTTATTATATAGATCATGTTAGATTTAATTAGGATGATCCTAGTTTGTATTTCATGCTCTCTACATACTTAATATTATTATACATACAGTATTTCGCTGCGTATTTTGCATGTAATAAGCACGGGATTTCCAACACCAACTACATAGGGGATCTTAAGTCGCTTCAAGAGGGAAAAAGATTCTACAATGAAACGTTAGACACAGGACCATATCATATCTACGGCGAGTACCTAGCCCAAATTTCGCGGTCATATCTAACTAATTCATCCCCTCCGGCAAACTCCATTCAAAGTATTATCGACAATTAGCAAGAGACAGCTCCATTGTAGGCAATCCAAACTCCTCCCAGGGCCGGAAGTTATGAACTCACAGCTCGCTCTTATGAAGTCGACTAAGCTCCTTTCAAACCTCTCCGGCCCGTGCACCTCAGGCTCATGCCCATTACATTGGATCTCTGCTCATCGCCCATGCATTGAACATCACACAGGTACCTGCGTGCAGGTAGTTTGATTATTAGTCTTTCAAATTCGATCCGGAAGATAAATCCAGTAATTCTAGTATCTGGACATTAAACAATTAAACTATGAAAATTCACTTATTCGATTCATGCGATTATCAAATCTATTCGTTTAATTTGATCTCTTATATAACTTGTCTATCACACACATGGTTTTGTTTCGCCTTTCTTATTATTTCCAGTGTAGGTTCTATGTACTAATTTTAAGAGACATAAGAGCCATGACTTTTTACCAGATATTCAACTTACATGTTTACACATCATAATTATAAAGGAAAAGTATTCAATTAAGAGTTTAACTGCTCTATAAAAAATAATATTATTTAGAAAAATGAAAGTATCTTTTCAATCAACTAAAAATATCTTCTTAATTTAACAGTTTTTCATATTCACAAACCGCATCCATCAAAACAAAATGTCCACAACTATTGAAAATCAATAAACTATAATGTTTTAGTATTCAAAGATGTTGGGGAATCTAAAACAATCAAATCGTATCCTTGCCCTTCCAGACCTTGTGTTGAAAGTAGGAAAGTAGGAAAAAATTCACCTCAAATAAAGATCAAAACTTGCAAGAATAATAAAGGAGACGAACACACAGATTTAACAAGGTTCGGCAATGTGCTTATGTCCTCGGGAGCTACACCACACAATTCCTTTATGGATTGAAGAAATACAACCTCTCAAACTAGGATTTTATCTCTCTGAGATTCTCTCTCTTTCTATAGTAAAAAAAAACTCTCTTTTTCGTGTTCTTATTAAACCCTAAAACGTTTGGGTATATATACACAGTCCTGAAAGAAACAGAATCCAAACTGTTTAGGAAACAAGCTGATTGCGTCGCGGTCGACCGTGACGGTCGACCGCGATGGTATTGCGGTCGACTGCACCAGTCGTAATCGACCGTATCAAATGACAGAGACTTAAATAGATTATAGGGTTGGCGCGGTCGACCGCCTTCGGATTCAGCTCCTCCTGAGCTCATGTGCACGTTCGCGGTCAACCGTCGCAGACTCGCGGTCGACCAGTGGATCTGTATGGCTGTTTTTCTTCCTCGTTTTGATTCCAGCTTGGCTTCAACTTTGGGTCTACACTTTAGACTAACAAAAGAATGTTCGAAGAAATTTAGAGAATGGTATTCAAAACAAATACGAACATGAACATCACAGAATTCGATTCGTTTCTGGCCCACGTGCAGCAATATCATACCTTTGTATACTGCTGTCCTCTGCGCATTCTCTTGGGGTACAGATGGGAGCTAATGGGTGAACCCATGAAGCCTTAAAGCCTCTTCCACGACTAATTTTAAGTAGTTCAATTTCTTGACGATCGATCGATCGTTTGCTTTGCCTTTGTCACTAACGACCTGTTTTACTTTGTCCTGGGCCATTGTTGAGAACTCAAGGGTTTTGTAGTATCAGTTCAGACATGGTCCAGGTCATGACTGTGAACGTGGGTGAGGTTGTGAATGAAGTGGGGTCCACGTGATTGACAAGAGCAGGTTTACAATTGCAGAGGGAGAGAATCTGGCCCACCCAACTTCTCTACGCGTGACCTGATTGAAGTTTATATAAATAGCAATGAGATTCCTCCCTAGGTTTGCGTGCAAGGAGGATTTGTGAAATTTGTGCGGCTGTAATTCTTTCCTATGGCAGAGGGCAGCGCGCAAGCAGGTGTGTAAGGATTTTGTTGGCGGCTACAGTGCGCAGGCAGAGGGAGTTCGTGCGGCTGCGGGAGAAAATCACAGCAGGAGAAAAACTCAAGAGAAAAAGCATAGTTTTTTTTAGGGTTTTATGCATCCTTTTGTAGAGAGATATTGTGAGGGATCTGAGAGTTTGTTTGAGGGTTTAGATTGTGAGTAATTGTAAACCCTAGTTGTAATCTCTCCCTCTAATAGTAGATCTCCCCCTCTCCTTGCCCCGTGGACGTAGGCAATTTGTCGAACCACGTAAAAAATGGTTGTACTGCTATTTGTATAATTTGTAATAGCTTTTAGGTTCCCTCGACAGGTCAGTCCTAGAACTGATGAGAGGAAGAGCTGATATCTCACTTGATTGAGATATTTTGCTTCAGATTCTTGTTTCCTTGGTGAGACGAAAATTCTTATTGCAACCCGACTCTCTTGTTGTGCTGCCGAAGTACTGCCGAAATTTCCGCTACGCGCAACAAGTGGTATCAGAGTCCAAATTTCAGATCTAGGATTTTGGAGTTTAGTGGAGGAAGATTCTTGTGTAAAGCTTGGTTCTTGGAGTTTTAGGCTTCGGTGGAGATAGCATTAGGAGTTGCCGTTGGAGATTTCGCTTTCCTCATGTGGATAGAAGATCTATTTGGAATCCGATCTAGGGTTCAGTTAGGTGGTTCCTAATTTCTATCAAATTTGTTCTTTCTCTACAATTTGGAGTTAGTTTGCAATGGAAGAAGAATGTGAAAGCAGCAAGTCGATGGAGAGTACAATACAAGTTGGTTTTCAGAACACTAAGATTAGTGTGGTAAAGTATGATGGTAAAATCAACTTTAGTTTGTGGATGAACGACGTACAGGATGCGCTCAATGCTCAGAATTTGGAAGAGACCATCATGATTCATGAGAGGCCACCTAAATATGATGAGGCGATATGGGAGAAGATGAATAGGAACGCGTGTGGGGTGATCAGATCCTGTTTGGAACAGGAGCTGAAATATGATATGATTGGGGTGACGTCTGCAATGAAGATTTAGAAAATTCTCAACAACAAGTATCTCACGAAGAGTGTTGAGAATAGGTTGCACTTGCTGCGAAGACTCTTCAGATTTCAGATGTCCAGAGGCACTTCACTAGCGGCGCATGTGAATAACTATACTAAGTTGTTGTCGGACTTGGTAAATGTTGATGAGAAGATATCGGATGAGTACAAGGCGATTATTTTGTTGGGCTCCTTATCGGATGAGGAGTATGATACCTTCGTGCTCACTTTGTTGAATGGGAGATCTTCTATCAGCTATAGTGAAGTGACTAACACATTGACCAAATACGATTTGAGGAGGAAGGACAAGGAGACTTCCTGTGCTAGCACTTCAGGAGAGGCCTTGTCGACGAGAGGTAGAAGCCCATATCCGAAAGGTGGTAATAGAGGGAAGTCAAAGTCAAGAAGCCACTACCAATTAGCAAAGAACCAATGTGCATTCTGCAAGGACCAGGGACATTGGAAGAAAGACTGTCCGAAGCTCAAGGAGAAAGAGAATGGCAAAAAAAAGGACCCAAAGGCTAATAAGGTGAATATTACGAAAGGCGATGATTCCGATGATTCGTGCTTTTCTCTACTGATTACTCCAGAGGTGAACCATGTGGATGCATCAGATTGGATGCTTGATTCCAGTGCTACTTATCATGTGACCCCTAGGCGAGACTGGTTTGCATCTTTTGAGAAAGTCGACGGGGGCGTTGTTGTCATGGGAAATGATCAATTCTGTGGTATTTGTGGGATAGGTACTGTGCGGATCCGGATGCACTATGGAGTAGTTCATGAATTGAAGGAGGTGAGATTCGTTCCTCAGCTGAAGAAGAATCTTATCTCAGTCAGAGCTTTGGAGGCGAAGGGATTCAAGGTGACTTTCGAAAACGCTGTAGCGAATGTTACTAAGGGATCATTGGTGGTGATAAAGGGAGTCCGCAATTGGAATTTGTATTATATAAAGGGAAGCACCAAGATTAGCCAGGTTGCTTCGGTTATTTCAGAAGCGGACATGAGTAGACTTTGGCACTATAGGTTGGGGCACACAAGTAAAAAGTCATTGTAGGCATTGTGCAAGCAGGGGCTATTGAAGGGAGCCAAGAGTGGGAAGATTGAGTTCTGTGAGCATTGTGTTCTTGGTAAGAAGACGAAGGTGAAGTTCGGGACTGTCATTCATCAGACGAGGGGCATCCTGGACTACGTTCACACAGACGTTTGGGGTCCCACCAAGACTGCATTACTTGGTGGTCGACATTGGTTCGTCACGTTCGTTGATGACTATTCTAGGCGATGTTGGGTGTACACCATGACAAAGAAGAGTGAAGTCCTAGATATATTCGTGAAGTGGAAGAAGAGAATGGAACTACAGACTGGGAGAAAGATCAAGACGTTGCGATCCGACAACGGTGGTGAATATACATCAGACCCCTTTCTGCAGCTATGTCGAGACGAGGGCATAGAGAGGCACTTCATTGTTAGTCATACACCGCAGCAAAATGGGGTAGCAGAGAGGTTGAATCGGTCTTTACTGGAGAAGATCCGATTCTTATTGTCGCAGAGTGGTTTGGAGAATATCTTTTGGACTGAGGTACTTACATTTGCGAGCCACCTCATTAATAAGCTGCCTTCATCTGCGATTGAGGGGAAGACCCCTATGGAGATGTGGTCGGGAGAGCCAGCACGAGATTATGACCAGCTCAAGGTATTCAGGTGCCCTGCATTTTATCATGTGAGAACTGATAAGTTAGAACCTCGAGCTAGGAAGGCCATATTTATAGGATTCAAGCCTGGTGTCAAGGGATACAAGCTTTGGGATCTAGTTGATAAGAAGATTGTGCTGAGTAGAGACGTCACGTTTGATGAGGCTTCTATCTTGAAGCTTCTCAGCTCTCATCAGGTGGAGAGCGACCCGACGGAGGAGATATCGCAGGTAGTGGAGATCAATGCAGCTTCACATTGTCCAGATGGTACAGTATCCATTAGAGTGCCGACTGAGGTGACGTCAGGTGAGCACGATGATGATACAGGGGATACGAGTACTGATGTGCAGGATCAGGGACCGACGGCTCAGGTTCAGGATTCGATTGTGGTTCAGAGACAGAGGAGAAACATACAGATGCTAGCACGGTATGCAACACAGTTGCGTATGCACTTACGGTGGAGAGTATCGATAAGTTGGTGCTTACTACAGTCAGAGAGGCCGAGCAGAATTCGGAGGCTGATTCGTGACAGGTGGCTATGCAGGAGGAGATGGAATCTCTTCATAAGAACGATACATGGGAGCTTGTTGAGCTTCCAAAGGGGCGGAAGGCAATTGGTTCCAAGTGGGTATACACGAAAAAGAAGGGTATTGAGGCACTCCATTGAGGTTCAAAGCTAGGTTGGTTGCGAAGGGCTATGCACAGGAGGAAGGTATTGACTATAATGAGGTTTTCTCTCCGGTGGTGAAGCATTCTTCGATTCAGATTTTGCAAGCTTTGGTGGCACAGTATGGTTTAGAGTTAGATCAGTTAGATGTGAAGACGGCATAATTATGTACCAAAATTGCAAGTGCACAATTGATCAAGTTATAGTATAAAAGTTATCGATCCCACGAGGAAGGTGATTTTAAGAGATTATTAGAATTGGTTCTTATGTTTTGTGTGTGATAAAAATAGGATTAAAGAATAAGTGTGATTGTGATGAGTGATTGTTGTGAATATATGCAAGAGACAATAAATTGAATTTTAAAGGAGAGAAGAAAGAATCAAAGAATAAATGAAATCACAAGGCAAGAAAGAAGAATGAATAAAATCAAGAAATAAAATCAAGAATAAAAAGAAAATTAAAGAAAGACAAGATGGAGGATTCAATTAAGATATGAGAAATCTAGAATTTAATGCACTAGTTAATCTCAATTACAAAATACAAACTATTCTCTTTTTATCATATTTCAACTTAGATTTATTAAGCATAGACTATCAAACCATTTAAGGAAAATATAACCTATCAAATTATCATCTAAGTTAAATTTACTATTCATCATAAAAATAACAACAATATAGTAATCCTAGAATTCATAAGCATAACCTATCAAACCATTTAAGATAAGCATAGATTATCAAATTCTTCTTCTACCGATTAGTTCTCTAGTTAATTATCCTAAACATGAATATTTTAAGTGAAAGAGAATAATTCATACAATATAAAAGAAATTAGACTAGTTTCATACAATTCTAAGATTCCTACAATAATTAATTTCACATCTTAAGAAATAAAAGCAAGAAGAAAAATAACTAATTACAAAAAGAAAAAGAAAAGAAAAATCTAAACTATGAACAAGAAATAAATCTAACTACAAAGAATTAAAATCTAAACTACAAAATAAATTATAAAAATTAAATGCAAGAAAATAAATCTACTCTACAAAATAAAGTGCAAAAAGAAATAAAAAGACAAGAAAATAAATCTACACTACAAGCATGAATGTAAATCTAACTAATAAGCAATAATAAAGAAATTACTAAAAAGAAATAAAAGAGAAAAGAAATGCAAACCTTCAAATTGCTCTTCATCTCCATCCTCATCATACAACAAAGAGGAGAAAAGAAAATTTTAAAGTGGAAAAAAATTATTATTATTAATTGCAACAAAAGTTATAATTTTTGGAAGGCCTTCTCAATTAAGAGTAGTCCTCCTCTCCAAATAGAGTTACAAAATTTTTCACACCCCTAACCCCTCACTCTCTACCCCTATTTATAGTAAACATTAGTGAATGAGAGCCATTGGATTTAAATCTAATCCAAAAATAACAAATTTCAGCCTTTGATTCGTAACAAACTGCCGACGGTATCGATGCGGGCATCGATAGGGGTATCGATGCGAGCATCGATAGGGGTATCCATGCTGGCATCGATACCCAGTCCTCTCCTGTTGCTGATCCGAGCTTTCTCTTGGGTTTGCTCTTGGGCTTTTGGGCCTTGGACAATTTCTTGATTTCTAGATTTCTTCATGCATTTGTTTGGGCTTTGGCATTTCTTGGGCTTTTGGATAATTTGGAAATTAATTTTCCAATGGGCTTCTTGATTTCTCTTTTGCTTCATTTCTTCATTAAATCAAGGGCCTTTGTTGAGAGATGGGATTTTTGAGATTTATTCTTCATTAACAAGCAATTAAAGATAAAAACAATAATTAGTGGTATATTTATTCATATAAAATAGATAATGAGGGTATAAAATTATAATAAAATGTGATTATCACATATTCCCATAAGAAAAGGTGAAGCCTATGTATTCAAAGTCATAGCATTGAGTCTGAGTGAATTAATGCTCTTAGCACAACGTTACATGTGGAACGGACCAAAACAATCCGCATGCTAGCCTGATTCAAACGGTAATCCGTAAAGGCACATCAAACCCGTTGATGGCTGAGGGTTTGCTAAAAATCCTATAAATATTATGGTTAATTATTCCAAACAGAATAGGACATCATAATAAAAGAAGTATAATGAAAAAAGAGAAATGTCTTCTATTAATGAAAATTAAGTTTACATGTGGAACGGACCAAAACAATCCGCATGCTAGCCCGATTCAAACGGTAATCGGTAAAGGCACATCAAACCCGTTGATCCTATAAATATTATGGTTAATTATTCCAAACAGAATAGGACATCATAATAAAAGAAGTATAATAAAAAAAAGAGAAATGTCTTCTATTAATGAAAATTAAGTTTGCAGGTACAAAAGTCACAGTCAATCTACATGAAGCTTATGGTTAAGAACTTGTTACTCTAGCTTCGACAACTCTTCCACATAAGCTTGTTCGAGCTCACCCTGCAACGTAGCCTTCATGGATTCTTCGTTAGCAACTAACATCCTCACAGCCTCTTCTTTCGCCTTGGTCAGCTCCTGTTCCGAGAGTTCCAACTTCTTAGACACCATCTCTTGACCGCGCTCTTCGTCAACCCTTGCCACTTCTAAAATCTCCCAAGCCTCTTCTTCCGCTTGAAGCTCCTGTTTAAGTCGCGCTATCTTGCCAGCACTTGATACGAGGGAGGATTTGATATTGTACAGAATTTGTAACTTGTCGTCAAGGACGACCTTCATTTGTTCTACTTTACTTTGGTGCATTTGGATCTCAGGTCCAACCGATGCCTGGGTGTCACGCCACGTTCGCAATCGAGATTCCATCTGAGCAGCTATATATGAAGGAGCACCAGTATCTCGAAGCTCTCGGAGTTTTTGAAAATCACGCTCCAGACGATTCAAGTCATCAGCAATAGCTTGCGCCAAGTGTAACGGTCCGATTTTCTCTATTAAGGCTAATCTGAGATCAAGGAGTGGCCTGAATTGACGAAAAGATGTCCCGCTATGGAGAAGTTTGTCAATCACCTTGCCCACGAAGGTAAAAAAGCTGCTAACTTCCATACAAAGGACAATCTGGTTTGGATCGTCATCTAAAAATAGCGCTTTGACAAGATCATGAAGTTGGGATGGAATCTCTATAAGAAAAATAGGAATCAAATATTTCATAATATTAACTCAAATATCTCCAAGTTTCGGGGGAAGCTTACCAATACCGACGGAAGTTCCCTCAGCTGGAGTTCCAACACTTGATTCCATCTTCCCGGCCTCATGAATTGGTGGAAGCGCTGCAAAAGCAACTGCCGTCGATGTATCAACTTCTTCGGTTGGTCTAACGACTTGTTCAACCGGATTAGTCCCCGCACCTGCGATGGTCATCTCAATTGTTAAGAGTGGGAGATGAGTCGGAGTAATATACGAATGATCTTGTGCAATAATTCCTGCCGCTTGTGAAAAATCGGGACCCTTAGAAGCGTCAGATATCTCAACGTTGATGTTTGTGCCCGTCTCAATGACTGGTCCTACAAGTGAAACTTCTCTATAGTTCAGCAAATTCGAGATAGGAATAACTATTGTAGAGGGGTAAAATTTATACTTGCAGAGGAACCGGGCTCGGCGGATGCTTCGACGGTAGTATGACAAATTTGCTCCAACAACATATCGTTAGATACCAGAGGGTCTGATATCGGATCAGAGGGACGGTTGTCCGACGTCTCAAAAGTAATATCTTGAATGGGATCCATTATCCGAATTCTCTATAAGGATACCTACGGAAGAGTCTGAATTTAAGACACAAGAAGAGAAATTAGAAATTCATAACAAATAAGAGTTGGATTTACCTTTGTTAAGGACAACAGAGTTCACAATCCCAGTATTGGCACCTATTTCTTGGAGTTTTTCTAAAAGAGCCAAAAGCATAGAAACATTTAACGAAGGCACGAATTCTGAATCTGTCAATTCCCAAAATCACCATTTGAAAGGTGTACTACCGGTGTTAGATGTACCTGGGTTAAAGACTGACATAGACGAACTAGGTACTATCACGGTACCTTCATCGGTTTCAATAGTCATATCCGCTGCAGCATTATCGAGCTCATCGAGAGCAGCTCCGTGTACTTGCTGCGAAAGGTCGGGCTCTTAAAACATATCAAAATCGGGAGAAGAAGGATCATAAATGGCCTCACTTTGGTCACCTTCCCCTAAAAAATTGCAAACTCTCTAAGTCTAACAGGAGAAGGAATCAAAAGACGACAAAGAATTGAAGTATTACCTTCCCCAGCAATAGATGTATCGTTGAGTGGTTCTATGTTGGGAACTGAGGAGGCAACACGCTGTCTGAAAACTAGCTTTTGATGCTTAGAAGGTCGCGCCTCGTCAAGATTCGTAGGCCTGTTCAGCACAGAGTCAAAGCGTGGTTCAACTATTGGATCTATCTGAGCTACGGTCCCAGAGTGAGCGCGGGCAGTAGGATGACCGCTCACTTTCTCTCCCTTTTTAAAACTTACACCTGTAATTTCAACAGATATTTTGTGAGGATAAGTGGGTAAAGCCTTCCACCTTTTTTGGGTCTTGAGTCGATGAATGCGATTGGCGATTGCTAAATCCAACAGCTCTTCGAAAAAGGACTCTGACAAACCTGTGCTGAGTTCTTCTTCGTCATTGTTCGCCGCTACATCCTTACCACTGGCAACATTTACATCTAAGCCTTCTTCTCCGGAAAGAAAGGAATCCTCCTCTTGTTCCCTATTACGGAAAGGGCCAGCAGGTTCTTTTCCTTTCCTTTTCTGATACTCGGCTTCATAAACCATTCGAGTAGCGATCCGAGCTGCAGCCTCGGCCGCCAACTCCTCAATTGGCTTCACTGGAACAAGTTCATTGGCCGCTAATAACCAATGACAATATAAGAAAGTCAGCTCTGATTGGCGTTCAGCGATCGGAAGGCTAAATCTTGTACCAGTACAACCCGTGATATTCCACATCCACGCCCGGGCACCGTCTACTAAGCCACCTCGAGTCCGGAGTTCTAAACTTGGGTTCCCAACATATATTTGATCATACCGTGTTGACCCTATAGTTTTGATGATGATTTGGCAAACAATTCATTACTAATAAGCCTTCTAGTGTTTTTGTGTTTATAGCTTCTTTTCAGGTATTTCAACACAAGTCAATCAAGAGCGTTAAAGATTCAAGTTCTATTGTGTAGTTCTACCTAGGTATATGTTTAGTTTACCTACATATATTGTATGATTATATTCAAGCTCAATATATATACACTTAACACGATTTATAACGTTTTCTATCATATAGATGATTTTTTCATTAAACGTTGTTAAAATATCTTTATCTTTTGTTTACAGCTCTTTCATATACAATATGAATATTTACATGTCTGAATCAAATTTCACTTTCGTAAAATTACAGGTTTTCTGAGCTGTTTTCAAAAACAGGGAGTTTTAGCAAACGAAAAATGATTTTCCAAAAATTTCTTTTCAAACATGTTTATTTCATGATTTATAAACTTTCCCCAAAGTTTCACTATTTTTGGATATGATCTAATATTTTTAACGAATTTACAAAACTCCCAAAAACCTGTCAGTTTTCATATATCAGAATTCGGTCGATCGATACGGTCGACCGACAGACAGTCTGTTTCTAAGAAAGTTTTCCAGAGTTTTTCGGTCGACCGAAATTTTCGTCGGTCGCCCGAAATTCCCTTTCGGTCGACCGAAATTTACGTCGGTCGACCGCCAGCTTTAAAACCCTGTTTCTTTTGTTTTTTGAACTAATCGGTCGACCGTACCGGTCGACCGACGCGTTGCCAGGTTGAGCCTAACGGCTAGTTTTTCAAATGGCTTTTTGGTCCTTTTACACTCTTTCAGCTGTTGCATTGGGGTGCTATATATACCCCATTGCTGCTCTTCTTCTTAATAATCCAAGAAATCCAAGTTTGTTGTTTTACAAGATATTAATCGCGTTTAAGAGGTGTTTAAGAGCTGTTTAGTTAATCTGTTTTCAAGAGGATTTTTTCTACAACAAGAAGAGACTTTCATCTTCATTCCTTCAGCTCTTCTTGTTCATTGAGAAGTTTTCTAAACTCATTCCTATAGCTTAACTTATTTCACTTTCATTTGATTAGCTATATTTATTGAGTTACAGTTATTGAGTTTCATTCACTATTGTCACACACAC
>BQKN01058509.1:0-13116 GCA_022839385.1 Asparagus kiusianus | reverse complement strand
ATTAGATTAGCGTAAGACCCTAATCACCCCCCCTCTAGGGTCTAACATACCCAAGTTGCTGTGCAAACCTACACGGTAAATACGGTTCTATGTAACAATAATTCTTTACTCGAAAAATCATATAACCTAGCCTGATATTCACTAGCCAATCAAAGCATCCAGTGTCAAGGCAGGTACGACCAATACCGGGCTTCTCTATGTCAACCCATGAATCACCATAACGACCCGAAAATCGAGGGTAGCATGTCGAGACGACCCAGCATTTATGGTCTTGCAGCCGTTTCTGGATGTCGATGAACCCCCGTCCTTTCCATTTACAATCTTCTATCAGCTGCAGTAAGGGGACAGATTGGTTCGTAACCTTTGGCGCATCCATCATGTCAGGGCGATGAAGAACAAATCACACCATCAGGTACGTGTAAGGCAGCTCCACCTTGGCCGTTTGGCTTACAACACTTGGTTTACTTCCTTCCTGGGTGAAAGTACTAATCATTTGGTGAAGACCACGGTGGATACCGGCGATCATTGCCGGGAGAAGAGAGATTTTTCCGGTAAGCCAGTTGAACAACGGGGTAAAGTACCTCCACAGGTAGAACATCCGTGGGTTGATATGGGACTACGCATTTCTTTAACCAAATGGTAAGATAACCAGCCAACAGAGTCATCGGGAGAATAGGCTTCATTATATGCCATAAGAAAGTGCGAAACTTGGTCCCGGCGGGAAAATCATCCTCGATACCGGCGGTAGTATAGGAATGAGCATCGAACTTCTTGATTAACTCATTAATCTCTGATGAAGTCAGTGGCCTCAACTCACAAATCGCTTCACCAGAATTGCTTTCTAGATTTCTGAATAAATAATTTGCAAATCTTTTCAAGCTGATTTGCGATTTGGTCCTCTTCAATACCGGTTTGACACCTGCCAAAGTTAGGTAGTAATGGCAGGTGAGATCCCACAAAGTGTTGTAATTATTCAGGGTAGTTGACTTTAACTGACGTAACTCCCGATTCGAAGGGAAGTATTCTTGGTATATCATATTTCCCATTGGCAAACCCGAAACCTTGTTCATCTCGAGAAGAGCTAATCCCAATTCCCCACGCTTCGTTAGAAATGTATTCGTGTCGGGATTGTAAAGCTCCATCAACGTAAGGAAGTGAGAAATGCTGATAGTCAGTCCATACATAGTGGCACGAACGGCCACGTACAGCCCGCTGGCCTTCAATTCTTCACCCTATCGAGCGAGCACATAGCCGGTTAGATGAGACCACCAAAGTTTATCAGAAGAATGGAACCAACCATAACATCTGTGGTTATTAGCAGGCATCTCTCTCCCCAGTCTTGCGAGGTGATTTTTCAGAGTGTTAGCAACCGTACATAGCTCGCCTCGTGGCGGGTCATTCAATCCCAATACACTAGGATGCAATCCGGTGACACGATTTCTGTTACTCGAACCAGGAGTGGAATGATGAGTGATGTATCCGCAATGGACGCGTTCACGTTCTTCTGTCAGATCCCACGGCATCTCTCATTTAACATCCTGTTGTCGTAATTCGATTAATGAGCGATGACGAGGAATATGAGGGATATATAGAAACTCCCCTTCATCCTTATGCAGCCATTGTTCAGCTTTGAGGGGCACGATGATCGGGTCCTCAACAGAGTCGCCGAATAAATAATCTAGTTTCTTTAAAGGATGGGTGAAGTTGATGTCATCAACCAGAGGTGTGTCGGTAATCAATTGCCGTAAGGTACGACGATCTCCTTTACGTATTAGCTGGGGAAGTTCTTCAGGTGCACCCGGAGCAAATTAGGGGATAGTCGGGATGAGCATAGGATCTTTAGTGGAAGCATAAGCCTCGCCAGAGTGGCATTCTACCGCATTGGCGTTGATCGTCTTTGAAAGGAATTCAACTGAAACAAATAATACGCATTCACAAAATGCAACTATCAGATTTTCCTTTTAGCTATGTAGGCGTTGAACTCATCTCACAGATCCGTGAGATAGAGTCACGGCCCTGTGATTGGTGAGACGATTTCAACGGTATCTCGTGCGCGCAAGACAGGGCACGCTGTCGCACAACAATGTATATACCTCGTCCTGCGTAACGCAATACAATATGAAATCGCCCCAAATTAATTAAAACGCATTTTGACCAAGCAAAACGCAGTTATGAAGCGGCCACACCCACGAAGGAGAGTGACGGCTCTTCCCGATTGCCTCACTAAGGAGAACAAAATGGGGATATCATACATAATATGTCCATAGAGGTTTTTAAGCAAAAAAAAAGGAGACAATGCTCATTAATTAGGTGAGACGATTTAGACTGCATTATACACATGAAGCACGATGTATGTTATCATGTGAGTAACATGAAAGCATACCCATCCTCCGAAGTATAAGGTAGTTGAAGATCGCCCCAAATTGAATAAGGCGCGTTTTGACCAAGCAAAACACGGCTATGAAGCGGCCACACCCACGAAGGAGAATGGCGGCTCTTCCCAATTGCCTCACCAAGGAGAACAAAGCGGGGATGTAATATACAGTATGATGTATTAACGATTGAATTCGTGGATAAAAGAAATAATGACGTTATACCTGTACAACTAAATGGCTCCGGCTCAGGTGACTGAGTAGCAGAGCGACCCCTCGCGGTGTGTGATCCCCTCGTCGACATAGATAATCTGCAATGGGAACCAACAATTCAATCATTCAGAAAAATTGGAAAGTATAACATTAAAAAGGAAAATTGTGAATCTTCGATTGAAATTCTACAAAATAGATTTTTTTAGTTAAAGGTCCAATTAAACCTATACGACATCCTCAATTCAAGATAAAGTAAAAAGGAAATCAAATATGCAAGTCAAGCGAATTAAGCGGCTCATACACAGCTCACATCCATAATTAAGCATGAAAATTCGAAAGGAAAATCAAGTTGAAGGTCGCAAAGTCAAACACAGGGTCTCGACCACATCAACATACTGACTTACAAGCTCACAGAATTACTCGGAATTGAAGCATGGATGTGGACTGGAGTTTCAAAATCATACATGCATACATACATGGGTATGAACAAGAATGGAGTGGTATCAAGTCACGTATACAACCAAACATCCAGTGGGTTTAATGTTGACAGAAATCCAAAACTAAACTTCATTCAAGTTTCAGTTCATATTCAAGCCGTAGTTGATCAACTTCAAGACTAACAAAGTTCAAAGTTTGAAAAATTAGAATAAAGAGTTGTGATTATACACAAAAAGTCACAATCAAGGATCAAGGCTTTGACATTTTCCCTAAATCAAGAATTTGGTTTGGTTCCCATTCACAACCATGTTTAGTGGGTTCACACACAACTCAAGCCTCATGTGCGATCAAACCAAGAAAAAGAATTCGGTTAAATGCAAAGTCAATTCTCAGCCATATACAAGTTCGGATTCAAGGCATACACGAGTTCAATTATATACAAGAGCTCGACCAAATACAAGTTAAGGTTCTCTAGCCATATACAAGTTCCGATTCAAATCATTCGACTATACATGGATTCTCATCAACATCAACCATGGAGGGGATTCGGCCAACTCAAATTTCGGTCACCATCAAAATCAAACCCAAAGTTTGGATCCAAAATTTCAGCCCATTTTTACACATAACACCCCCAAAATTTCAGCCAAATTTACACAAAAGCCCCCTTCAAATTTCAGCCCATTTGTACACATAACACCCCCTCAAATTTCAGCCTTTTTTTACAAAACCCCCCCAAAGTTTGATCAATTTGGCAACAATACCCTTCAAAATTTCAGCCACCTTTTTAACACATAAACCCCCATAATTTCGACCCCAAATTTGTATATAAAACCCCCAAAAGTTTGTCAATTTGACAAAAACATCCTCAACAATTTCGGCCATATACATATACATGAAATTAAGAAAATAGTGAAATCAAAGGTAAGGGAATTCAAGCCCACATTTTCGGCCACCTCTCAACAACAAAAAAAATCAAGACTTGATTTTTACCCAAATCAACAAACTAGGGTTTTTGATTTTAAAGAATTCGAAAGAAGGGAGTCAAATTGAAGTTATGAGGAAGAGTGGTTCTTACTAAATCTTGGAGAAGTGTTGAAGAGGAAGCCTTGTTGATGATGAAGCCCAAGATCCTCCAAACCCAACTTGCCTTGCTTGAAGCCTTGGAGAAGATGAGAGCTTGGAAGGAAGAAGATGAAAGCTTTGAGGCTTTGAAGAAGAAGGGGTTAAAGGCTTTGAAGGAGAAGAGGATGGAGTTCTTGGGGAGGAAGAACTCAAAACAGCAAGAGGGGGGGAACTCATGTGTGGAAACCGAAAACAAGGGAAGAAGAAAAGAAGGGAATGAAGTCGGTCTTGGGGGATTTTTAAGAGCCTGAACCGGTCTGAACCGGACAGGTCTGAACCGAACCGGCCTGAACTGGACCGGCCTGAATCGAACCTGAACCAAACCAGATCGAATCAGCCCAAATTACAAGTTTTTGATGGTTCACATGCGTATGAGGCGCGAAATGTTGGCTCGAACGTGTAGAAAGATTCGGGAACAATTTATATACACTTTGACCCCCTTTTCAGGTGTTTTTCGACATATTCGATGCCCGTATAAATACTCCAACGGGAATACGAGTCTAAACTGTTTCTCACTTTTGACGGGAAGTTCTTAGAAAATATTACGCGTAATAATCTTAAGGATAACCCGGCAACCTCCAACGGGTACACGAGGTTAAACTGATTCCCGAAACTCCCAAGAGTATACGAGTATAAACTGATTCTCCTCAGGTTAACGCGAAACCCTAGGGTCAATGCCGGTCAACACATAACCCTAGTTCAACGCCGGTCAACGCGTTATGATGAGAGTCGACGCCGATCGATGCATAACCCTAGGCCAACACCGGTCAACGCATTGCGATGAGAGTCGACGCCGATCGATGTGAAACCCTAAGGTCAACGCCAATCAATGCGTAGCCCTAGATCAACACCGATCAACGCGTTACGTGAGAGTCGACGCCGATCGATGTGTAACCCTAGGTTAACATCGGTCAACGCGTTGTGATGAGAGTCGACGCCGATCGATGCGAAACATTAAGGTCAATGCTGGTCAACGCGTAGCCCTAGATCAACACCGGTCAACGCGTTATGATGAGAGTCAACTCCGATCGATACGAAACCCTAAGGTCAACGCTGGTCAACGCGTAGCCCTAGGTCAACACCGGTCAACGTGTTGTGATGAGAGTCAACGCCGATCGATACAAAATCCTAGGGGTCAATGTCGGTCAACACGTAACCCTAGGTCAACGCCGGTCAACGTGTTGCGATGAGAGTCGATGCCGATCGATGCGAAACCCTAAGGTCAACGCCGATCAACGCGTAGCCCTAGATCAACATCGGTCAACGCGTTATGATGAGAGTTAACGCCGATCGATACGAAACCCTAAGGCCAACGTTGATCAACGCGTAGCCCTAGGTTAACGTCTGTCAACGCGTTGCGATGAGAGTCAACGCCGATCGATACAAAACCCTAGGGATCAACGCGTAACCCTAGGTCAACGTCGGTCAACACGTTGCGATGAGAGTCGACGCTGATCAATGTGAAATACTAAGGTCAACGCTGGTCAATGCGTAGCCCTAGATAAACATCGGTCAACGTGTTGCGATGAGAGTCAACGTCGATCGATACAAAACCCTAAGGTCAACGTTGGTCAACTTGTAATCCTAGGTCAACGCCGGTCAACATGTTGAGATGAGAGTTGACACGAAACCCTAAGGTTGACGCCGCTCAACGCGTAGCCCTAGGTCAATGCCGGTCGACGCGTTGCGATGTAGATAATTAGTTCAAAAGTCAACTCAACAAGACAAGCCAAAATCTACTCACCAATTATGGTTCAAGGCTTCAACAACGGTCAGACAATAAACGTAGCACCGGAAAGAATTTTAGCTATTCGACAAAATACAGAATAGGCTAAAATATGGAGAAGTTAAGAATTGAAACCAGCTATAGGTCCTTTAACACCGATTGAAGGTGGGGGTCCATCATATCCAAAGCATTTCAGACTCCTCTATAAAAGAATGAGGCTGAAACACTTTGGAGGGGGTATCTATAGGCGTCTAAAAATGCATGTAGGTTCCTGTATACAACTCGAGATGAAGAGGAGGTGATAAATGTTATCAATCCAGGTCGAGAAGGTTTATCCGAGTGGCCCGCGTATTTGACGGCCACCGTCAAGTGGCCCGTACGCTCAATGGTCACCGGAACGGCGAACCAGACTTCCCGTACGCTCACCGATAATTCCACGCACTCACCACCTAGTTCCAAGCATCCCGCGTACTCACCAGCCACCGTCAAGCGATCCACGCGTTCACGAAATGCACGAAGCGAATCGAGGAACTGTACCGGTCGACAAAACAACGAAATACACATAAACGATGGAACGAGTCGAACCCAAAAAAACCAAGAAAGCCTCTGGTGGCCGGATCGCGTCAAAACAATCCAGTCGAGCCAGTGGCTCGGCCATGGGCCGAGCCACCATTTGGTAGCTCGGCCATGGTCGAGCCACCAAGTGGCAGTTCGGCCGGAATTAGTTGTTTCGGTTCTTTTTATGGATTCTTTCGGGATTTGAGTGTTCCTGGACGTTCCAACTGATCTGATACTATGGTTGTACAATTGTTAACTGAAGATAAAGAGAAATCCATCATTCTCATCCAAATAACCGCATCCGAGGCCTATAAATATGAGCCAAAGGCCTCCATTTTGTTGATCTGGAAATCAAGAGGATGAAGTGCTGTCAAATTGGAGATTGGAGCACAAATTTCAGAGAGTTAACAGATCTTGGTGAAGTTCTTCAACAAAGTGAGAGTTCGAGAGATCTGAGACTCATTCCCTATTCCTCCGGATTTAAGCTTAGTCTTAAATCTCGAGAAGAGCCATGATTTTGCTTAGTCAAAATCACCGCTACTGCAATTACTTCCTTCGTGAAGTAAAAGCACTAATTATCCAACTTTTGCTAACCGGATCTGATCCGTAGGTGGTCCATGGATAAACCCCGGCACCGGCAACGATCCCGCACAAGCAATAGGCGATAAACATCTATTGTGTGTAGTTTGAGAGAAAATTATAATTTTCGATTTAAAGTCTTATAAAAAGGCTATTTTTTTGAGTTTATTGTAAGCGTTCAAAGTTGTAATGGACTCATCAAAGAAATTAATTTTTCGATCAAACAGAGGTATGATTGGATCACTTCTTTATATTACAGCAAGTAGACCTGATATTATGTTTAGTGTATATTTGTGTGCTAGATTTTAATCTAATCCTAAAGAATCACATCTTAAAGCTGTAAAAAGAATTTTTAGATACTTAAAAAATACTATAGATTATGGTTTATTTTATCCTAAGAAAAACACATTTGATTTAGTATCATATAGTGATGCTGATTTTGCAGGATGTAAATCTGATAGAAAAAGTACAAGTGATACATGTCATTTTCTTGGACATTCACTTGTATCTTGGTTTAGTAAAAAACAAAATTCTGTCTTATTATCAACCATTGAAGCAGAATATATTGTTGCAAGTCTTGCATGTGCACAAGTCCTTTGGATGAAACAAACTTTATCTGATTATAGTATAGTTTGTCCCACATCATCAATAATGTGTGACAATACTAGTGCCATTATTTATCTAAAAATCCTATTTAACATTCACGTACAAAACATATTGACATAAGACATCATTTTTACGTGATAATGTACTAAAAGGAATTATTTCTTTAGATTTTATTTCAACCAATAAACAAATTGCTTATATATTCACAAAACCTTTAAAAGAAGAAACATATGTTAAATTAAGAAGAGAATTAGGTATATGTTCTTTGGAAGATTTAAACTAAGTTTTAAAATCAATATATATGCTTTTTCAGCCTTAGTAGTCGACTAATCAAGTTTGTAGTCGACTACATGCACAAGCATTGCATATAAAATATTATGTTAGTTATAGTATAGTCGACTAATTTAACTTGTAGTCGACTAGTTTGAGTTAAAACTGTAATCCAGAGTTCTGTCAATTACAGTGTAGTCGACTATTCTTCTTTGTAGTCGACTACAAGTACAGATTTTTCTCTCTTACAGTTTTCCAGCATATTGGATTTTAACCTCTTATACCCAAAACCCAATACCCGTTTCATTTAAGTCATATTCATCTCAACCACTCATTTTTAACCTTCTCAATCCTAGCCATATATTTAAGATCAAATATTCATCATTCATTTGAGTTTTAATTTAATCTTAACCATACATTTCATAACTATTAAAAGAATATCATAAAAACCTAAAACTATCCACTATCTCTCTCTCAAACCGACCCATCTTCTCCCAAAATTATGAACCCATCGAAAATCCAGTTAGGGCATTTTCATCGTTCAATTTTTCTTAAAATTTTCACTCAAAATCACTCTTAATCTCAATCTGTCAGCTTCTGTAGTCGACTACTAACAGTTATAGTCGACTATTCCTAGGGTTATCATCTGTTTGGTAAGTTCTTCAATCTGATCATTTTTAGTTTTTAGTTCTTTTCTGAATTATCATGTCTAGAGGTAAGAAGGCTAAGCAAGTTCATACAAATATTAATGATGAAATCATCGTCTATTTAAATAGTCCTGATTTGCTTGAAGAATTTAACAATATATGTACATTTGAAGTTCTTCCAGGACGTTTTGTGAAATTTGATGATTTCATCCCTTGAAACTTTAGTTCATACTTTAAAAATATGGGATTGCTTAAATTATTCTCTGCTGAAAATAGAAAACCCACATATCTATTTTTAGTTCAACTATTCTTTACAAATATAGAACGTGTAGGAACTATAAGTGGAACTGAAAAATTAAAAACTCTTGTCAAAGGAATGGAAATTAAATTGACTTCTAAGTCAATTGGAAAATATTTAATATTACTTTCAGATGTGTCTCTCTTAGGTCAATCAGAATGAATGATGTAAATTTATTATCCAATCATGTTTTTCTTCCGGATTATGGTAAACCATTAAATAATTCAAACAAGCTTCATCCAATTCCTTGTTTTATTGCCCGAATCTTAGCCTATAATATGTTTCCAAAAACTGAGAGTTTCCATTTTATTTCCCTAGATTTAGTAAAAGTATTTTATGCTATAATGGGAAATATCCAAGTTAATTGGTCTTAAGTTTATTATGACAATTTTTTGACAATACCAAAAGGATTTCTTTCTTATGGTGCATTTTTAACAAAAGTCCTTGATAAATTTATGTCGATCTTGAGTCTGAAAATTATGTTGTTCGTTCCATTGAGTTCTTTGACTTTAATGCCCTAACTAGGATGAAGTTAACCAATTTTAAAATTCACCAAGATGAACATCAATCTCAATCAGAACAACACCCCCAACATATACCACAAGCCACTGATGAAGCTAGACCCTCTTCTACTCACATTCCACCACCAATGCATGAATCTTCTTGTTTCACCGACGCACAATACAATACAATGTCCGCTAGAATACTTGATTTGGAATCGGGACAAAAAGCTTTGTATGATCAAAATGTGCTTATGCTGAAAAATCAAGAAGCATTAACCAACACATTTGATATTCTAGAAATGAAGTTTGACACAATGAATATGAAGATTGATACCTTGGATATGAAGCTCAGTGCCTACTTCTAAGGAAATCAACCTTCTCCAGGACCATCATATTAGAGGAACATGCATGCATCATGTAGTGTTTGGCTTTAGTTTCATGTTTATGTTAAAAACTATGTGTTAACTTGGTTTGTTTAAGTTTATGTGTTAAAAAAAACTATGTGTTAGTTATTTGATTTAAGAGTTATGTAATATGTGTCGTTTGTTGCTATTATGTTTATGTTGCTTAAGACTATGTATGAATTTATGTTTTTTTAATCATGTTTACTAGGTTTATTTCTCATATTTTGTGTTCATGAGATACTTCTATTACAAACAGATTTTGAAGATGGAAATCGTCGAAATGTTGATATTTATGGCAAGTCTTTCCTTACCCATATGGATGGGTGAAGTGATGGACTATGTTCACAATTTGGAAGATCTTTTTGAAGTATTAGCTCATGAAGAGAAAATTATGACATGCTTAGGATAGATGTGTATTTCTTTTTGTTAATAATAAAGGGGGAGAATGATATTAGAATTATGTTATATAAACTCAAAAATATGAATTGTAGACAAAATATGCTATTATGCAGGTGGAGTAAGTATATTTGTTTATTAATGTCTATTTTTAAAAAAATATACTTACATATGCATAAATTGTTTGTCATCATCAAAAAGGGGGAGAATGTTGGATATCATGCCCCTATGATATACTTTTGATGATAACAATTTATTCATAATGTCAATCATTATGTGTATGTACTAACATTTCAATGTAGTTATCAATATGAACAAGTACAAGATGAGTTTAATGCATCAAGATGTAAAGAAGATGAAGAGCTTATGTATCAATATAATTTTTTACATTTTCTTTTCTTAGAAATATTGTACAAGCCTTGATCACTCACATATACACACACATAGAGATTAGAACATATTAACACAGGTTTAATGTGTTGGTTAACATTAGAAATCCCCCATGTTAACCATTAGAGTATTTGGTTAATCATTGAGTCTAAAATATTTGATACATAACATTTTTCACCCCTTAATAGTCGACTAATTAGATTTGTAGTCAACTACTGAAGTCTAAGATTAAAATATAAGTTTCTGTAAAATTACAAAGTAGTCGACTACTAAAGATTATAGTCGACTACTCAGCTTTAAATTTTGATTTACAGAACTTTTGTTTTACAGAATAGTCGACTACAACTAATTATAGTCGACTATTGAGCTTTGAATTTTTATTTCCAGAACTTTTGTTTTACAGAGTAGTTGACTATAACAAATTATAGTTGACTACTCATCTTTGATTTTTGAATTCCAGACTTTTTGTTTTACAGAGTAGTCGACAAATGATCATTATAGTCGACTACTAAGATAGTTTTCTGACATATTTGAATTCAAATTAAAAATAGTTTATAGTCGTTTTGTGTACATTTTGAGGGTTTGAAAACCTGTCTTTTCAAGGCTATAAATAGGTTATATGTTCAGAATTTTGAGTCACGAATTTATATACATAAGATTCAAGTTTTGTGCATATTTCAAAAGAAAATTTTCCAGATTTCACTAAGTGTTGAGATAAATCATTTTCTGATTTTGCCTTTGATCCTCATTCAAAATACCATCACGATAGGTAATTTTTTAGAGATTCAAAATATTCCTAGCCACTACTATACATCACAATACTATCAAGGCTTATAGGAATCAAGTTGTATCAAGACAAGTGTTCTCTCAAGTGCGAGATGTGTAATCTCTTGGTGAAGAGATTGGTTGCAATTTACATGTTCTTGCAAATTGGGCAGGTTTGCATTTTGATTTTGTAAGTTTATTCAAAATCATAGTGGAAACTCTCAAGCGGGATTTACTTGGGGACTGGATGTATACCTGGAAGGTGGAACCAGTATAAATCCTTGTGTTTATATTGTTGATTTTTTGTGATTGTTATTTTTTCTTTGTAATTTATTATCTACTTTGCATAAAATTTTATAAAATGCTATTCACCCCCCTCCCCCCTCTAGTGTTTTTAGTGTGATTAGATCGGATCCTACAGATAGCCAGAGCGCTATGCCAAGAATCTAGTATATCATGTCAGAACGAAGCACATCGACGTGCGTTACCACTTCATACGCTCTCTGGTTGAGGATGAAAAGTTACAACTAGAGAAGATTTTGGGGAGTCAAAATCCTACGGATATGTTGACGAAAGCAGTGACCATCGACAAACTGGAGTTGTGCACAACTTCAGTTGACCTTCAAGCGTAGGAGTCGAAGACGGAGCCAGGATTGGCGGGATCGCCGAGATGATGATGATTGAAGAATGGATTTTTTCGGGTAGGAGAAGATGCTTGCGAAGATGAAAGGAGTTCGGGAGAGCTCGTTCATGGCAGTTTGATCTCCAAGTGGGAGATTGTTAGTCTCGTGAGTGTAGACCAAACCTGGAATCAAATCAATGAAGAAAACAAGAAAAATCCAGTTCGGACGACCGACAGGCTTGGTCCGGTCGACCGCGACGCCTGCAGGAAAAAGCATGAGAAACTTGCTCTGGCCGGTCGACCGACAGGGATGGTCTGTCGACCAAAAACTCTGTAGAAATCTAAGCCCAGAATCGAGCTCTGGCCGATCGACC
Organism: Asparagus kiusianus; assembly: GCA_022839385.1. NCBI lineage: Eukaryota > Viridiplantae > Streptophyta > Magnoliopsida > Asparagales > Asparagaceae > Asparagus > Asparagus kiusianus. The sequence goes on along the minus strand of BQKN01058509.1, from coordinate 833 downwards.
GACACGAGGACTCCGGTCGACCGAAAATGTGCACGAGCAGACCCTGTAAAATTGACTCTCTGGTCGGTCAACCGAAGTCATTGGTCCGGTAGACCGATGTCAGGATTTTCAGTTTCCTGATTCGTTTGGGATTCTATTTTGGGCTAGGATCCTATATATACCTAAACATTTTTAGGGTTTATAGAATACGTGAAAAAGAGGGTTTTGTTTCAGAGAGATCTCAGAGAGATAAAAACCAATTTGTGGGCATTGTAATCTTCTTCAATTTATCAAAGAATTGTGTGGTGTGGCTCCCAAGGACGTAGGCACGTTATCGAACCTTGTTAAATCTGGTGTGTTCTTTCTTGTTTATCTTTCTTGTAATTTTTCTTTTATTTACGGTGATTTTTCCTACTTGCTAAACTCTTAGCACAAGGTCCAGAATGGCACGAGTTCGATTGATTGTTTCGAATCCCCAACACAGGCAACGGGCTCATGGGACAGATCTTTCTCATAAGCCCAAGTGCCTCCTCTTCCCTAATGGATGGAGATGTTTAACTTCTTTGGTGTTCAACATCTCTATTACAAAGAGCTTGTGAAATTGTCTCCACTATTCTCCATAAGGAGCAAAGGTCATAAAGCACGATTTCGGCAGAGAGGATGTTGGACCTGGATGAGAAGTTGATGTCATGGATTTTCGTTAACTCTCTAGTTATCTCCTTGGAATAGTTGAGACTTCTCCAAGCTTTAAGTGAATGAGAGGGCCACAGGTTTTGGCTATGTCTTGGAGGACATGATGGGGACAAGGATTCAATGAAATGGTGCATGCTACCGATAATAGGTTCCTTGGTCTA
>BQKN01058508.1:26424-44548 GCA_022839385.1 Asparagus kiusianus | reverse complement strand
CTGGCAATAGTAAGGCCACATCATCGTCATGCCAGCGACATTTAACAGAACTCTGTAAAAAGGACCAAAAGTGGAGCCTAAGATAATGCTGGGGACCCCCACTAATGAATTAGGAGCGTTGAAGGCATAAATGATGTCCACTGAACTTTTGCCTGCTTTTTGCACTCACCGTGTTTCACTGTGATCCATACACTACAAAAACAACCCAGGAACTTCAAAAGAAACTTTTTTGGGACTTGATTGGAGATGCAAATTTGTGATGATTAATAATCCCCATGATAACTCTTTTCAAGATGTATGTTTCTCTTTTGCTAAAGCGAGAGAGAGCGTGATTAACATCGTCATCATCAATTCTCATCATCGAGAGAAGGAAGAGGACGGTAACATCTCTATTACTACATGTCAACAGTTCAAAATTCTAATAAACTCAATGTTAATCTGATCATAATAATAAAATTAAGAAACCCACACATGAATGAATGCACAATAAACTCAAGTTTAGTTGACGAAAGGAAATAGAAGAAGCTAATCCTCATTAAACCTTAAGCCAAATTCCCTATCACAAATTATCGCCTACGCCCTCTCAATCTAACATGGCACTTTTCCTTTCATACTAAAAAGAAAAGGAAGACACTAACATTAGCGTAGATACCTTTTTGAGTAAACATTATTGTTCATGTCTCTTTCTAGATATAGTTTTGATCATGCCCCTCAAGATTTTCTTGAACCATACAACATTCAGTACTGCAAGCATGGAAGGGCCAATGAGAAGACTGTAATACCCCAGGGGAAATATTGTCTTCACCTGTAAATAGATGCAAATAAATGACTCATATACCTTACAAATTTCATAATTTTTTCATAATTTTTACAAATTTCATAATTTTTTTCATAATTTCGTATAATGTGTTCGATTAACATACAGCCTTATAAGCTCAAATCAGATATCTCAGAACATACCTGATCAAAGTGAAGATACAAATGGGTGAAGAAATAGATGAAGAGAATTATCCTTGCAACCTAAAATCAAATACACCATCAATAAAGATTTTTCAATAATGTATAGCATGAAAGCCAGAGTTTCTATTACCAATGATTTTCTTGAATTACCAAGTTGAAGCTAATTTCATATGCATCACACTTATTCAGTATCCATTTCGGGTCTACTTAATTTAATGAAAAACATCAAAATAATTTGTTTAACATATTATTAAACTTGCGATGCATTTCAATGTAGGAAGTAAGATGGATTGGAAAGGCTTACTTCCTGCCCGATGTCATTAGTAGATAAAAACAATGATGCATCATAAGGATTATTATATTAGCTGAACTAATAAAAATTTGTAGCTTTGATAGTCATCTGTATAGCATGAACCGTTCTATGATGAACCTTACATGTCTGACACTTTTTAATGTGCAACTGTATAATATATTTTTAATTTAATATATTTGTTGGACATTTATAAGATAAAATGTCTTATCCTTCTTGCTCTGGCACATTACATGTTTGAGATATTTATTTAGTTTCCTTTGCATATCAAAGATTATACTTCACTGAGAAACTAAACACAACATGTGTTTTCACAAAATCTTATTTGCACGGAAAATATATTACAAAATGAGGATTTTTTTTGGGAATATACAAAGAGGTTAATTTCTTACCAGCCAACCGACAAACATTGCTACACCATTGTAAATGTAAAGTGTAGAACTCTTTTGACCTGCTATATCTAGATACCTACAAAAAATTTCTTTTGCTTTTAGTTTCAGAATATAAACTTCAGTTTGTATATGAAGCCAAGAGAACAAAATAAAACATACCATCGTAAGTTTACAAAAGGTGTTGTTATTTCAGAAAATAGAACCATGAGAATGTAGATATGTGCTTGGCCACTTATAAGAGACATTAAAATTGAGTACATAGAAATTCCATGATGCAAGATCTGAAATGACAATAATAGGGTGGTAAATAATTAGAATAAACTCAAGATATAAAATTTACAACATGTGTACGCAAGAAAGTACTTACATATTCCTTTCCACCTAATGATGGAAAAAGCCACAGGATCATTGCCAAGTCTGTGAGAAAATAACCCAGCGAAATCTGTAGGAAATTACATGAATCGATAATACGAGTCAAGTATCTATATTACGTTAAATATGTCTTGGATCTAAATGTTCTTCCAATAGGACATCAATGATGATGTGTTTTTAGGAAAAAAGTAATTGATAGAACTTAAAATAAGAACTGACAAGCTTGTAGGTAGGATTCATAGGAGATAAAAAGACATAATTCTATTAACTATTTACTTCCAAGAAAAAGAAAAAGAAAAAAAAAACATAGAAACAAATTCCAAGATAGAAACGTACCCCAAACATGGCATCAGAGAGAATTGATTTTCTATTCACTACTAAACCACCAGGATTCTCGTCTTTGAAAGTGTCAGATAAAACTAGCAAATAGAAAGAAACTGCTGCAGCAACAATTGAATGGAATGTAGAAAACCCCCTGTAGGAAGAAGTAATTTGATGATTCGTTTACAGAAAGAATGAAGAAGTGAACAGTAAGCAAACAATCTATCATAAATTTTTTTCACCTGTTATTCCACTCGATTTTCTGTGATTTGGTTAGCTTGTTATAGCCCTTAAAGCACGATAAGCTGATCTGACCGGTAATTTCATATACCTACATGAGCAAAAGAAACATATCAGCAATGAGATAACTTAAGAAATTGGATGATAAAATATCTTCATCATGCTCACAAATTGATTTCTGAATGTAGTTGTAATCAAAACTTGACTACTGACCCCAAAAAAAAAAAGGGTTGAAAAGGGGATAATTTCCAAGTTCATTGGTTGAAAAGGGAATTAGATTAGATCCTCGGTTAAGACCATTGTGGCTTTTGCTCTAGAGAAACAAAGGATGCTAGACTACAATCTGAAGGATGACATCAACCACCATTCCAAATACTTACATTATAAAAAATGAGATAATTCATGTAATAAATGTCAAAGTAATTCCTTAGGTTTCGATGCTTCAATCACTCTGGCAAACAATTTTTATGTTCTTACTTAGGCTCTCCTTTCAGAATTCCACATCTCCCATCCTACTTAAATTCTCGATCAACTCTTTTCAGCATTCCTTATGTTAATATGATAAAGATAATATAGCCAAAGCTAATGGCACCACAAATGGTTCAATATTTCCATGTCAGGCACTTAACTTTAGCAATTTCAAACATTTCAAAAGCCCAACCACATAATATACACATTTGCATATCCAAGGGACTAGAAACAACATAACGTTGATCGCTAACATATTAATAGTTCTCACTGTTAACCACAAACACATTTTAGATCATAGTAAACATTAACATTTCAATGAAAAGCGATAAATCAAGAGCATGGATTCTAATCTACTAGCTCGATTAGTATAAAGATAGTTGTTTCTGTCATAAAATTTACTCATTTAATGGACCTGAAACTTTGGTTCAATTGGTGTAAATTAGACACTTCTATTCTGTTGTTCCAACCTTAGTTCACGTAGTTTTGCTACCAACAAAATAAGAGGCTACACCTTTTTTCTTTTTCAAGATATTGGGAAATTGTTAAGGAAGATGTGTACAGGTTGTTTGAGGAGTTCTATGAGGGAAAATTAGAATTGGATAGATTAAACTATGCTTATATTGTTCTGATTCCTAAAAAAATGGATGCTTGCTTTGCTGGTGATTATGGACCTATAAACATTTTGAATGTAGTATATAAGATCATAACAAAGGTACTAACTAATAGGCTGAAAACTAAATTAGAGCTCCTTATGGGTCCTATGCAGTCAGATTTTATTAAAGGGAGACTACTTTTAGAAGGTGTAGCTGCTGCTTAGGAGGTTATTAATGATTCTTTTCACAACAAGAAGAGCAGTGGAGTTCTTTTGAAATTTGATTTCACTAAAGCGTATGACCTTTTGGATTGGAGGTTTATCCTAGAAATTTTGAAAGCAAAAGGATTTGAAGAGAATCGGATTAATTGGATTAGCATTCGTTTGCAAGGAGGTAAATCTGCCATTCTCTTAAATGGTGAACCAGGAAAGTGGGTGTTTTCTAGAAGAGGGGTGAGACAAGGAGATCCTCTTTCTCCATTGCTGTTTGTATTAGCAGCTGATGCTTTTACAAAGATGATGTTACTAGCTGAAACAAATGGGTTAGGATTAGGACCAGATTCATGTAGAAACGTTCTCTGTTTGCAATATGCTGATGACACATTAATCTTTTGTAAGTCTAATAAGGAGCAATTAACCATTTTGAAGATGTTGTTATATGGTTTTGAAATGGTTTCAGGATTAAAAATCAACTTTATGAAGAGCTCAATTGTTCGTTTACAAAAAAATTATTATTTGACCCATTTAAATTAGTGATCAATTTAACCACTAATAGCTCAACATAAGGACATTTTGTTGAGAGGATAATAAGTAGTGTGTTGTTTGAGAGAATATCTCCCTCAGATATTTGAGGCAGTCTCTGAGGGGGTGGAGATGATGGGGTGTAGCCTCTATATATAGAGTAGTCTTCTCTTTGAGAAAACACAACATAGAAAAGTAAAACCCAATCCCATTGCTGGAGCCCCCTCAAAAACTCATTACACATTTCTCTTTTGTTTTCGCTCAGTAGTATCCGAGCTAGTTATTCTATGTTTTATATCTTCTACCTGCCTAAAACCAATAGCTACCTTTCTCTTCGATATTAAAGAGATATGTAGCCTTTTTTTTGTTTGTTTTTTTTTTTGCCACAATAGTTCTGTACTCAAAGTTTTCCTTCTCTCACCTCTCTCTTCCCAAGAAAAAGAAAGCTTTGAGGGCATCTCCAACGCAGCACCAAAATGGTGTAAACAGTGCATTTTTTGGCATTGTTCCTTCTCCAACCCTGCCCCATTTTATGCGCCATTTTGGTGCATTTGAACAGTGCTGCACCAAATATGGAGTCACACTGTTTATCGCTTCTTTACTGTTCATATTTTATTTAAATTTATAAAACAACCCCAATAATATTTAAATTTTATAATTTTACTCCAATTGTATAATTTGGACAAAATAAATTATTTTTTAATTATAAAAATAATGTTAAAATTTAAAAGACATTATTATTAATTATAATATTAAAATCTAGACATTATAATTAAAAGTAGATAAAAAGGAATATGTGAAAAAAATAAAATTTGATATGTGGGGTTAATTGTTGAAATAGTTAAAAATATAGGGAATAGAAAATAATAATATAAAAGTAGATAAAAAGGAATATACTGATAATATTTTTTTGGTGCAAAAAATGGTACAGTGGGTTAGAGATGAATTACTGTTAGATGTGACTTTTGCACCATTTTGATGTAAAATTTGCACTATTTTAGTGCAATGGGTTGGAAATGGTCTGAGCTGCTCCCAAACTTCACTCGTGAATTCCACTAGCCAAAGTCTTTTTTTCATTTTATTTTTTGTGGTTGTTTTATTCTCTCAACAATCATCACGTGAACCTGCCCTCACCATTACCCATTATATATATTTTTTTATTTACTCACTTCCCAATGTAGCATCTTCATACGTGACCCTGCTTCCATTGAGTTTTTATCATTTTTTTAGGCAGCTATTCCTTGTGAACTTATTGGGTCCTCCTCCTCTACCTTATAGTCACTTTAAGCCATTTGCAACTGTCAGCTCAGCACCCTGCAAATCCAGTTCAACACAACCAAGCATTGGCGGAACATCTCCAAACGGAGTTCGAATCGACTTCGACAAGTGCTTCTATGATCAACACCACTAAGTGACGACCTTTCTAGAATTGGAGCTTCATTTCTAAAGTCACAATAGCCAGGTCCATTTTAATTTATTTCATTTTTATTTAAATAGAAATTCATGTATATTTTTTGTAGTATTCATAGTACACATATCTAAAAAAAATCGTCAAAATTAAAATTTTAGTTTTAGTTCTCTACCGAATGGCTAGTAAATTTGTTCTATCAGAACAAAAAAATATTAAAAAATTTAATGTCAGTCCCATAGAAAAATAGGATATGCCCTTATTCATGATAATATCAATGATGTAATCAAAATCACTGCTCCAACCCTTGAAATAGTTAGAGTAGTGGAAGTTGAAAGATAATAAGGAGAAAAGCATGATGCTCATGTTCATGGAAGATAATTTAATCAAAGTTTTTTAAACATGCAAAACTTTCATGGACATGTGGAAAGCTATTAAAGAAAAATACGACATTGCCTCTGAAGTTAACATTTAGTTCCTCTTGTATAAGTATAATTCTTGTCATATGCAAGAGAGAACCAATATCGTAGAGTATATTAATAAGATGATTATCATGACTAAAGATTTTTCTACTGATGGGACTGAAATCTGAAAAGAATGTAAGTGTCAACCATTTTGAATATTCTTCCCCCTTCTCTTGCTATGGCTACCACCGAACTCTATCATTAAATCTGCTAATGATCTTCCTATATAACTAGCGATAAAATAAGACTTAATAGCTAGCAGGAAGTAACCAGAACTGAACATAGTGCAGCAAAAGATGAATTATGTCTGCTAGAGGCATAATGCTTAAAGCTATAGAAACCTTGGCCCTAACAAATCACAACTACAAGGACGGAAATTGCAGCAATTTAAGAGGAAGTACCCATAGAGCTTGCTATAACTATGGAAAGTTCGGGCATTTTAGGCTTTCTTGCCCACAAGTTGAAAAATAGGAGAATAAAGAAGGCTATAACCGTCTGAAACAAGGAAGTACTAACAAAAGAGAATTCATCAGTGTGACGGAATGCAACGTTACCATGACGGATGTTAATAGTTGGTGGATCGACTTCGGTGGGACAAGGCATATCGCAAAGGATATCGCAAAGGATAAGAATGGAGTCATAGAGTTCATCGAGCTGAAGAAAAGTGAGCAGATAATTTATATGGAAAACAATATCTACCTCTATGTAGAAGATATTGGTTTGTATGTATTGGACTTTAGGGGCAGTGTTCTCGTCCGCAAAGATATGTTTAACATGCTAGGCATTTGGTGCAATATGATCTATGTTCCCACCTTGATGAAGAAATGGTTGAAAATTAGGTTCTATAATAACAAGGTTTTTATAGGCAAAAAAATAAAGTATATGCTATGAAAAAATATGTAACCAAACATGAATTATGTTCTTCTAGTAGTTTATAATAATTCTGATAAAAAAATCAGATTTAAAGTTGAACTACATGCCTGTTATATTTCTGAGTCTGAATTGTAGTATTCTAGATTAGGACATGCTAGTATTTTAAAAATAAAAGAAATTATCAAAATGAACTTATTGCCTATAGTGTCTAATGTTCAATTACCCCATGTGAACATTGTTTAATTGATAAAATGATCCAAGAATCTTTTATTGACGGACAAAGAGCCAATGAACTTTTAGGGTTAATACACTTGAATGTTTTTGTTCTCCTAAGTGTTAAAACTCATAGTAATAAAGAATATTTTATCACTTTTATATATGATTATTTCAATTTTACATATGGAAGGCCTTTGAATGCTTTAAGAGATACAAAATAGAAGTTGGAAACTAAATTGAATGAAAATCAAAACTTTGAGAACTTATAGTTCTAAAGAATTTATGAGTTACTGTATTCAACATGGAATTAAAATGCATACAACAATGTTATATACACCATAATAGAATAGTGTTGCTAAAAAATAGAATATTGTCGAATGTAGTTAGATGCATGTTGTCTCATTCTGGTCTCTCTAAAAGATTATAGGAAGAAGCATTGCTAACTGTAAATTATATTTTGAATAGAATTCCCACCAAATGAGTTGCATCTATGCATTATGAATTATGGAATGAGAGGAAACCTAATCTAAGTCATCTTAGCAAGTGAGTATCTATAGCCTATGTTCTCATTCCATACAAACCTAGAGATAAATTAGACTTTAAAACTATAAAGTGTGGATTTATTGCGTATCCAGAAAAGTTAAAATGTTATAAGTTATACAATAAAAAAAGGGCTTATTGAAAGCAGAGACGTTACATTTCTAGAAAATTTAGAGGAAGAAGAATAAGTTCAAGAAAAAACAGAACCTTTAACTATAATAGATGATGATTATTACAATGTTGTTCCCACTAATAATCCAGATATTGTCGATGAACCTAACCTTAAAAATGACGAAATACCTATGAAAAATGATGTATCTCATCAACCAGTAGTAGGCAACAAAAGGTCAAGAACACAACCTTCATGGATGGATGATTACTATTTATATTCATGTAAATCATCTTGTTTCTCGAAAGATACAAATATAGAAGGAATAAAATCCCTTAATCTTCTCTAATGTTATGAAATCACATGAATCAGCTTTATGCCTAGAAGCCATGAGAAAAAAACTTGATTCTATAGAAGAATAAGATTTGGGAGTTATGTGATCTACCGAAGAAATAGAAAAGTCATAGGATGTAAATGGGTGCTTAAAAATAAATAACGTATTGATTGGTCTATTAATAATTCAAAGCACAGTTAGTTGCTAAGGATTATAACCAGAAGACAGTAGTAGACTTTCAGGAGACATATTCTCATGTCGCTAAATTTGCATCTATTACAATTATTTTGGTTATTGTTGCATATCTTGATTTGGAGTTATTCCAAATGGATGTTAAAACAACATTCCTTGACGAAGAGTTAAAATAAGTGATATATATATAACAACCGGAAGGTTTGCAGGTGGAAGGACATGAATATAAAGTTTACAAATTAATGAAGTCTTTATACGGTTTAAAACAATCTTCTTGATAAAGGCATCTCAATTTTCATGATACGGTCACCAAACTTGGTTTTATTCAGAATAGATTAGATGATTGTGTATATGTCTCGAAAAATGAGAGCAAGTTTACTATATTAGCCTTATATGTAGATGATATTTCTCGCCAACAATGATATGGAAATGTTGAACAAAACCAAGGCAGATCTCAGCGAAAAGTTTGAAACGAAAGATATGGGAGATACATCATATGTCATTAGAATTTAAATAGTTCGAGATAGAAAGTCTAGAATGCTAAGCTAAACCAGGAAAAATATTTAAGACCGGTTGTTAAAAGGTTTGGAATGGAAAATTCTAATCCGACACCAACTCCATTGATCATGAGAGAGACCGTGTAAAGAGCAAAGCACTAAAAAGGGGCAAAAGCTATTAGATGTTTCTTATGCTCAAGCAGTTGGAAACTTGATGTATATTAGAGGTATAAGTCTAGTTAGTCAATATCAAAACAATCCAGGACTAGCATATTGAGAAAGTGTTAAAAGAATTATGAAGTGTGTTAGAGGTATATTGTCACAGATTGGTTTATCAAGCCAATTCGCTTCATCTCCTCGGTTACTCCAATGTAAATTTTGGAGGTGCTAAAGATGATGGAAAATTGAATTCGGAATATTTGTTCATCTTTAGAGGAGAAGTTGTTTCTTAAAGTAGCAAGAAATAAGGTGTATACACACAAGAAGCAAGATACATAGTTTACAAAATAGCAACTATACATACTGTTTGATAAGACGGTTTTTGACTGGTTTCTCAATTTGTTAGAAGGACATGTTGATATTTATTATGATAATCTAACAGCGATTAGCTTGATCAATAGTGGTGCGAATAGATCCAAAGGAAAACACGTTGAGATCTAGTATCACTATATTCGAGATATTATAGAAAAGGGATACGTTAAATTGACTTACATCCCTACTATATATATGATTGTTAATCCTTTGACAAAATGAATAACAACAAAATCTTTTATCAAACATTTAAGTTTGATGGAACTTAGGAATAAATAATGCCCAAGTAAAATTTCATGAATAATGAAATAAGAGTTACTCTTTTGACGAATAGTGACAGTAATAGTATGAAGAAATATCTGATCTCATAGATAGTGAGAGACATATCACTTGGTTTAATTGGTCAAGTAGGAGATGTTATTTGACTCATTCAAATTAGTGACCAACTCAACCACTAATAGCTCAACAGAAGAATATTTTGTTGAGATGATGATGGGTAGTGGGTTGTTAGAGAGAACATCTCTGTCAGATATCTGATGGGTAGTAGGTTGTTAGAGAGAACATCTCTCTCAGATATCTGAGGCAGTCTTTGAGGGAGTGGAGATAATGAGATGTAGCCTCTATATATAAAGTAGTTTTCTCTTTGAGAAAACACAACACGGAAAAGGAAAATTTCATCCCATTATCGGAGCCCCCTCAATCCCTATTATACATTTCTCTTCCGTTTTCGCTCAAAAATAAGGTTTTACAGCAGCAAGTAGCTCTGATTATGAATTGTCAAGAAGGATCATTCCCTATTTCTTATCTTGGGGTTCCTCTACGACCTGACAAATTGGCGAAAAGTGATTGGTATCCTCTTATTGAGAAAGTAGAGAGAAGAATGTCCAATTGGAAAGCAAAAACTTTATCTAGAGGGAGTAGGTTAGTATTAGTAAATTATGTTTGTTTTGTCATTCCCCTGTTTTGGATGTCTTTATTTTTACTCCTTAAATGGGTTTGTGATAGAATTGATTGTATTAGAGGAAAAATTTCTGGACAGAAGGAGCTAAAAATTGGAGAGCTGGAAATTTAGTTGCATGGAGTAATATCTCTAAGCCTAAAAATTATGGAGGATTGGGAATTGTTGATTTAATGAATAAAGCTTTACTCATTAGATGGCTTTAGAGATGGAATGATAATTCTCTACCTCCTTGGAAAAAAAAAATTGTTTTATCAAATTATTACCACATAGGGGTGCTAGAGTCTAATCATAGATTGACTGTGTCTAGATTTTGTAAAGACATTCTCAGTCCTTTAGGTGGTTTTTTGGCAAGTACTAAAGTGGTGGTGGGGAACGGAAGTAACACTTACTTTTGGTTGGACAAGTGGTGTGTTGGTTCTTCTCTAGCTACTTTATACCCTGAGCTATATCAATTAGCTGATGAGCCAAATGCTTCTGTTAGATCCAAGATAAATTTTGTAGATGGGAATTGGGTATGGAATACATCATTTGTTTGACAAAATCATGGTGATCTGGTGCTTCAATTCTTAGAAATGTTAGAGAGGACTAATGACATTGTAATTTCTGATGGATGTGATGTTAGAATTTGGAGATGGGAAAGTAAAGGGACTTTTACTGTAAAATCTTGTTATCAATTTCTTAGTGATGGGGGTTTAAAATGTGCTTTTGAATATATTTGGAGTGTTCCAATGCCTAGTAAAGTTCAAATGCATGTGTGGCTGGCTATCATGGAAAAACTTAATACAAAGACTTTATTAATGAAGAAAGGGAGTGCTAGTGGATAGGGAATGTGCGTTATGTGAAATGGAGAATGAAACGTGATTATGTGTCTTCTTTGTGGAACTCTCTAATGTTTAAGTTTCAGGTGGTTGGAGATTTTGAAAGTCTTAACGATTTGCGGTCATGATGGAGAAAAGTTCATGTTTCTAACGATAATAGATCGAGTTGGGATATTCATGTCTGTGCTCTTGTTTGGTCTGTTTGGTATGAGAGAAATTTGAGAAGTTTTCAATCAAAAAGGAAAGATGCATTGGAAATTCTTGGTAAAATTAATCATTTTGCGGCTTTTTGGATAGGTCACCTTCCAGCTAGGTACAAGGATGCTTTGTGCCACAGTAAATGCAAATTCAGAGCAGCAAATGCTTCTGGTGGAACAGTAGCTGTTTACAGAAGATGGTGCACGTAATGTTTTGTGGTCAGAAACTAATGCTGGAGCTACAAATTTAGAGATGGCTGCCGCTAATGAAAGAGAATTTTTAGAATTCGCTGCTGTTGAAGGTGACTTGATGATATTTGTTGATAGAGAGGAGGTGTTCACTGGGGGCTGAACCATAGATGTCGGGAACTTGGGATGCTATAGCAAATGATGTTCCGAGTTCAATCGTTCCAGATTGGTGTGGAACACAACCCGATTTAAAATTCAAACCGGTTAAAATTTAGGGGGGAAACTCTTTTTAAAAGCATAAACGACAAATACTGCGAGAAATTTATCAAATAAAGTATGCATACCTTATTGTAACATAATTATCAAGGTTTTTTTAACCTTTACTGATATCAACTAGCATATTTCTTAAATTTGACTCTTGCAAAACGTCTAATTCCTACTTTTAAGAACCGAACCTAAAGCGTACCACGTACCCTATCAGACCGCATAAACCTACCCCCTCGTACCCGATTCCTAACGAGCAGCATACCATGCTCCCGTACCCGTACCCATCCCGTGAACCAAACGAACCGGGTTCCGTGCAACTATGGGCAGAACGACAGAGTTCTTTGCGGATGTGGTTCATAGGCAGATTGAGACTACAAATTAGATAATGTGTAGTAGGTATAAATGCTGCGGAAGGAATTTTACTTGGGTGCACAGAGTGCAAACAATTTTTTGTCCTTTTGATAGAATTTTGATGTCAATATCCTATTGCTGGGGATTATTGATTTGACTTTTTAATGTAACCAACCTATCTTTTTGGAGTCATGCAAGGCGGCTGGGGACTCTTTCTCGACTCCCCATCCTTAATTCTCATAAGATCTGAAAATAGTACTTCGTAAATTTCTCCCACCAACGAAAGCGCATCCTTGTACAGAAATGTGAACAGTACATAAGCCTTTTAAAACCCCACAATCCTTCGATTTCGCGTGGTCCTCATTTTCCATATACGAGCGGAGCTAAAAAGTACAAAACACAGTTAAAGGAAGCACTGCTTACGATTTTGCACATGATGATGCCTGAAAACACCGAAATTGGCCAGAGAACTTGCTCGGTTGGGCCGAAGTTTCCACCCATCACTCCTTCCAATTGTTCTAGCTTAATTGAACTGCCTCAAAAAGCAAACAAAATCAAAATCAGCAACAAAGAATTCAAACCCATTTATCTGACAATTGAAGCAACATAAGCCGTAGAAAACCCAAATTTTGACAAACCCCCAAATGGGCATTTGAATAAAGCATCGAACGATTATCCGGAAAAAAATGAGAAGCAAAAGTACAGAGCTAAAAAAAAGTCCCATCTGGAAATAAAACAGTGTTCCAAAGAGCGTAAACAAAATCACTATGGGGAAAAAAAACTCAAGCTATTATATCAATCAACCGAAGAGAAGCTAGAAATAGAAAACCCATATTCAACAAACCCCAAATGGTTCTTGTAATTAATTAATCAAAATTGGAGCTAAAATAGAGTGCAAGCAAACAGACACCCAAAAAAAAATTGAAAATAATGGGAAAGAGGCGAACCCAAATTAAAACATTGCACGGAGAAATTCAAGCGAAAACAGAGAGAAAGGTTCGTGGGTTTGAATGAAAAGTCCATGAGGAAACCATGAAGAAGAGAGAAAGGAAGAGGGAAGGCCACCTCTGGCAAGAGAGAGACCCGAAAGCGGTGCACCTTCACTTGTCAAAATTTTCCTCCTTTTATCAAGGATATGAGGATATTAGGAGGGTGACGTGGTTTCATTGTAGATATGCTAATTTCTTAGCAGTAGGAAAGGACCAGGTCATTCTAAATTATTAGGAGTTTTTTTGACGCAAACCATAGTTGAATAACAAATAAGAAGTTGAAAGATTTACTTGAAATTGTTCTTTTGGAAAATTTTCCGAAAAGCTAATTATAGGTTCTTCTTTCTATCAGAACTGATTATTGTGGAAGAAAAAATTATCATCAAAGTTTTGGGTTTGAATTGTAATCAGTCATTTTGACATATTTTCTGATCAAAATTTTAACTAAATTGAAGATGATTTTTGTACAAATTAAACATTGAATATGGTTCTCGTACCGTCATCCTATTTTAAAGATGATTTCTCTCGGGAAAAAAACCCAATTAGTAATGGGGGTTTTCCATAGTAGTCCCCCAAATCTTTCATAATTTGAATTAGTCTCCCAAATCTTGATACTTTGCAATTAGTTCTCCAAATCTTTATGTTTTGAATTAGTACCCCCGAATCTTCTAAGTGTTTTGAAATTAGTCCCTCTAACTTGCACCAAGTTGAAAATTTCGGAGGATTAGTTTCAAAATACTTAGAAGATCTGGGGGACTAATTTCAAAATATGAAGATTGTGGGACTAATTTTAAGACACTTAAACATTTGTAAGTTGACCGGTTCACCCCGGGGTCGCATGTTGACTGAAGAAGCTTGGAACCCGTGGGAACCGAAAAAAGCCGGTGGGAATTAAAATGATTTTATGGTTAAACTTTAAGTGATGTGTACCTTTCTATTTTTAATTAAAATGGTTTTACGTTTTTCTATCGATTAGAATGGATTTTATGTTTATATGATAAATATTTGAAAATCTAGTCACGATTGAATAAGCTAATTGAATGTCTCGTTGTTCCGGCTAAGGGGGTGTTTGGCAATCTAAAAGTGAATTTCAAATATGTAAGTTGCTTTTTTTGCAAATGGCTTTTACATCCATGTCAGCACGCAAGTGAAATACAATGTTTGTTTGAAAAATTAAATTATTATCGAAAGTGCAATGTGAAGATGACATGTCAAAATAAGATTAATTAGAAAGTATAATTAAAATCATTTAATTAAATTAGTTACATTTTTGTCACTTTCATGTGACTTCACCACTTTTTTAGGGGAAATCAAAATTGTATTAAATCATATGTGATAACTTTTTTGCATCTCACTTTCATAACTACTTACATGAAAACAAACACAGTAATTGTTAAATGAAAATAACTTTCTCACTTTCATTTTTCACTTATATGCAAACAAACACCCCCTAAATGTAGGATACTGATCTGTCTTGAGTGCACGTGGTTACATTTTTAAGGCACGAGAGTTGGGATTCTATACTTTACCTAGTTGTTGTTTCTATCTTTATTGTGTGTGCCATTTAGATGTCGTCTTTGTTAACTCACTGTCTTTATATCATTCCTTCTCTGAACCTTTTTTTTTTCACGGAAGACTGTCTTAATTTATTTTCTCCAATTAATATTTGTTTAGAAGAAGGTTCTTTTTTCCTAGTTCTTCACCAAGATTTGTTTAGAAGAAAGTTCTTTTTTCCTAGGTCCTTCTCCATCGTCGCAAATTTACAAGGCCATCGATCCTAGAATTTTCTTTTCTTTTTTAATCAACATAATATATTGGAAGTCATATCTAAAATTTTCTTCTTAAGTTTTTGACACATGCTAAGGGGTTGTTTGGTTGCTTTCCTTCATTTTCAAAAAAAGATTTTCCTTTATTTTTTTGTGTTTCCTTCACGTTTACGTAAAGTGTTTTTTGTGTTTGTTTCGTCAAAATATATGGGCTGAAAATACTTTCCCACCACTTTTCTTTGTTTGGTTCAACTAAAAGAAAAAAGAAAAAGTATGAGCCGACTAATTTTTTTATTCTCTGTGCATAGTCTCTAATGAAGCCCTAAATCACCAAAATTTCTTCAATTTCAGCAAATATCTAAAAAAAATTACCAAAAGAAAACAATAAAATGCCGGAATCCCTAAATAAAAACGAAAAGCTTACCGTCTTTCCCTCACTTTCCTCGTGGAAAATGCCTAGCTGGCACCTCCTTGCCCCGTGGACGTAGGCAACTTGGCGAACCACGTAAATTGTTTGTTCTTGTTGTGGTTGTGGTTTGCATACTATTTGTGATTTAGTTCGAGTTATTGTTCGTGTTGACCTAAAAGCTTCCGCCGTGCACAACATCTTTCCCTCACTTTCCTCGTGGAAAATGCCTAGCTGGCACCTCCTCTTTCCCTCACTTTCTTTTTTTTTTTGGCAAACTTAACACTTAATTGTGAAGAAAAATGCAAAAAACACACATTGTTAGTTTTCTGGAGGTATGTTCCGCTGTTTTTAAACCAACCAAACAGCCCCTAATGCAAAAAGTTTAGTGGCCATGTTGGAATAAATGCTGGGTCCCCCAAAGAAAAACTAATCAAAAGGCCCAAAACATGATTCAAGAGTGGATTATTGATGCTTAATCAACAAGGAAAAGTTTGCACTTAATGTAGCCTCTTCCTTTCAATCTATCAATCAATCAGATAAATAAAATTTGAGTTATTTCTTATTTATTACGTATTAAAAGGGTTTGTTGGATGTCCAAATTGCGTCCAGCACATAATATGCAGACGTACGAGCTTCAGTTTTTGTTTGTTGAGTTAATATGGGTAGGGAAAAAAATCTAAAGAAAGTTATACCATGAGAAAAGAGTAACAAATTTTCACTATATACAATATCCATATACGGATTAGCACATAAATATCAGCAGGATAAGTATAAGGCTTTGTTTGGATGCTATGTTGTTTTTCTTGTTGTATTTTTGTAAAAAAACATCATGGTGGTATGTTTTTTTCCTTAAAATATTTTCAAAACACCATGTTAAGTATTTTTGGTCAACACTAGTTTAACCCATTATAACATTAATATTAAACATATTATTAATATATAAAATTAATTATAATAAAATATATTGTAAATAAAATGTTATAATTTTTAGTTTATATTATTATAGTATTATAAGTATTAAATATAATACAATATAATATTATATAATGTATTATAATATTATATTGTACTTCAATGAGTTATATTATATTATAATTATTACATATTTTTTTTAAATAATTATATATTTAATTATTTTGATATATCAATTTGTTATTGTTGTATATTATATTAATACTTTATAATAATGTTATTTTATTATTAATATAATATTATTAATATAATATAATATTATTATTCATATAATATAATATTATCAATGATGTTGTTATTATGTTATTACTAGTATGTTATTAATGAATTAATATATTATAAATATTTTATTATTATATAATATAGTTTTTAATATGTTAGAGTTTATTAATAGTACTTTAATAATATATTAGTATTTATGATATAAATAAATATTAATATATTATGAATATATTATTTTTACATTAACATTTGTTAGTAATAAATTATTTTCTTATTAAAATTTAATTTACTTTATAATAAATTATATTATTTATTACATAATATATTAATATTTTATATATTATATTATATTTACTATGCAATATGTTATTATAATATTATTATTATATTATTAAGTTATTATTAAATATATTACTATAATATAATATTTTATAGTTATTAATTGATTATAATTTATTTATTAAAATTTTAATAATATTATAGCGATTATATTATTGTATGGTATATTATTATATTATTACTTAGTATCAATATCTTTTTTATTATTTTTTTATTATTTTTATATTTTATTATTATTTATTTATTATATAATACATTATTAACATATTAAATATTGGTATTTAATATATTATTATATAAGATATTTTATTTATTATCTTTTTATATTATTTAATAAATATTACTAATATATTAAATTAACTATAATACAGTATAGTATAGTATAATATAATAAGCATGTTGATAATAACTCTATAATAATTACATTTAATATATTATGTTAGATATTATATTAACACATTCTCAAACTAAAAATCAAAACACCAAACTTAAAACACCTAAAAGGTGTTTTGAAATAAGTGTTTTATTTTTGGTTTAAGGATGATTTAGCTCAAAATACAAAATGGTTTCCAAACACATTATATTTTATTTTTGGTAAAAACACCATGAAAACAAGTAAAACACTATGGTATCCAAACAGAACCTAGAAAACTTACAATAGGACCAATGTAGGGGCTCAGATATAGGTATTAAAATTGAATACATGGATTGCCTCATCTAATAATGATGTTGCAATGTAGGTTGCAATTAAATGAATGGATTGTCTCACCTAACATTGTAAATGCAATGTAAGTTGCATTCTCATCCTAGATTGTCCTACCTAAACATCACAAAAATTGTAGATTGCATTCTCATAATAGGACCATCATCATTACCCAAATTAAACAAAACAAAGATATCAATACCAATACATAGCGGGCAATGTAGGTTGATATCAAGTATCATATCCAACCATATTTATATAAACCTGCAAAAGAACCCAAGTTATAATGGGATTGCAATTAGAGTAGTGAAATATGCATCATGTTGACAATAGTAGTGAAATATGCATAAAGTTACACCGCTAAGTGTTCAACTTACA
>BQKN01058508.1:0-26414 GCA_022839385.1 Asparagus kiusianus | reverse complement strand
AATGAGTTTACAAAAGCAATAGATATGTCAAGTTTTTAAAAGTAGTGCAATATCAAGTTTTCATAAGTAGTGCAATTTCAAGTTACTATATATACTTAAGAGTCAACCCAATTAATATAATTCCTTGAAGAAAAAGAAAGCAAATAAAAAACTCTTTTCAATATATAATGAACCAAAGAAAACCACAATCACTCATATTTAATTTGTCTTCTCAAGAAAATTGACCATCCATATTCGATGACAAGGTACATATAGAAAATAAAAACATCTCACTATCATATCATTATCAATGTGTGAGGAACTTCCTCATCATGTTGGAAGGAGCCTTACATTTTAAAAAAATTATTGGAAAAATATTTGACCTCTTATAACAACAATAACAAAACTTTTATCCCAAAATTGGGTAAGCTTGTATACGAGAAAATTGTGGATGCTTTTCAATCTAAAACATTTTTAAACAATAAAAGCTCAAACGAGTCATCTAGAAGAATAAAGTAAACAAAAATAGAAGAAATGTAACCTTCTAAAGCGACTGTAGAGCTAATAGAGTATGAAAAATAGATCCAACTAAATTGGAGAGCTAAGGGGAATACCAACAAATAGATCATTGCAGGTTAAGAATTCCTAAAGAAACCTACGTTTTTTAAAGGTAAGAAGATGATGACAAGAAAGTAACTTGTAATTCATTAAACCCTAAGGCGAATACAAGTGAGCAAGAGACACTAATACAAGTGAACATGTCAAAAATTTCCCAGAACCTTCATTCATTTAGAAACAACAGAAATTCCCAAATTAGTTTCGCCCAAATTAAATTGAATTGAAGATCATTAGAAAACCTAATACAAATCAAAGAAATTATCTAGAGAAAGGGGGTGCGAGATCTATACCTGCGGGATTTGAGCGAGTTGCCTGAAACCGTAGAATTCGGAATCGACAGAAATCCCCAAATTAGTTTCACCCAAATCTCAGTTTTGACGTCCAAATCTTCAATCAAACCAAAGATACATCGGAAATGGAGGAGGCATCGGGAAATAGAGGAGACAGGTAAAAGAGGAGGGCGACGAGAACAGCGGTGACGGGAGTGAGAGAGTGAAGAGGCGGCTGGTAATTAAGAACAGGAGGCGGGAAGAGGAGGTGACAAGTCAGATTTGGTAGCGGGAAGAGGAGGCGACGGGTCAAACTTGGTAGCGGGAAATAGAGGAGACAGGTAAAAGAGGAGGGAACCCAGCTGTGACGGGAATGAGGGGTTTTGGTTTTCGGAAGCTGAGAAAAAGATGAGGTGGCTTGCTTTTGTCAGATATCCAGGCCACATCCCCTATCAATGAGAGGATTTTACTAATCCTAAAAAGTATTGATTTTTTATTATTTGGGGATCCAATATCCCAAAATTTGTTTTGAAACAAACAAGGTTTATGGAATACTAAAACTAAAAAAAAACATTTTTTACACCCCAAAACTTGTAATCCACCCTATATCCCCCAAAAAAATTGAAACAAACACCCCCTAAATGGGATGCAAATTACAAACAAACAATAAATCCTAAATAATCAGTATCAATATCAGCATAGGCTAGGCAGTAAATACCAATGCAAATAGTTAAAATATCAACATAATGGACATATTGTTTTAGTGAAGTTACTAACTATGAAATAAACGATGAAGCACGCACATCGCTCTATCCTTCGTCTTCTAGAGACTAGAGATACTTTCATAGACATTTTTGCCCTCAATATCGGGTTGATCAGTACGAGGCTTTGCGGCCTGCTCCAAGCTCCAAGTGGGCTGCCTATTTTGCTTGCAGGGCTTCGTCATTCCTAACTAGTGACCACGGCCCAGTAGTAGGGGTTTTTTAAAGGGTTGTTTCACATTAAACCCCTAAAACATGGAATTTTTTTTATAGCGTATCTCCATATATGTAATTTGTAAATAAAGAAATGCAAAACGAGTAGTAAAATGGGAAAAAGAAAAAAAAAAGAATCTAGGAAAAACTTATAACTTATACCTTTTCATGTTCCATGAAGTGACGAGCAAATACTCTAACCCCATATATGATTTTTTCTCTGAACTAGTTAGTCCTCAATCTTGCTCAGCATTTTGCTCCATTTAGAACATTTTTTTGGGGTCTGAACTAGCATGTAAGAACGAACTAAAAAAAAAAAACGAGGGAAAAAAAACAAGCCAGAAAATATGGCCTCCTACCCTCTTTAAATTAATTTTTAGAAGAAAACAAACATAGAACTTTTATAAATTGTATTGATTTTCTCCATTAGTTGTACACGAATAAAAATCATTACGGGCATTTCCAAGATTGAATCAAACAACTATAATGACAACTGTGTATAATAACAATAACCTTAGAATAATCGTTGTATCTAGCTGACAATTGCCTTGTAAATTAGGGCTCGTTTGGCTTGATAGAAGTACCAGAAGTAAGAAATAGATCAAATAAATAACTTTTAAATTTATGAAGTAGGAAGTAATGAAAAACATAAATTTACTATTTGTTTCACATATTTTTTTAAGCAGTGGAAATAGTACTTATTCTTCATTTTCCTTTTTTGTTTGGATAACAATGAAAAGTTATCAGGAGGAAATTATATGTTTCCTAATTAATGCACATTTCACTTACTTGCAGGCTATTTGTGAGTCTTGAGAGGCGTAAAATCATTTAGGAAGTAGGGATGCCATGTAAGCGTCCTATCATCATTTAAAGAAGTATTGACAATATGGTCTTTAGAGGAAAAAAAATGTTTTTTTACATTAAAATAGCCGAGTAGTCTCCACTTTTTTACTTTAGCGCAAATTAGAGGAAATGCCATTGCAAATTAGAGGTTGCTACTTGTTAGGCACAATGATAACCGCATTTTAAAACGAATTTATTGCGGTCGAAAATCCTACACGGCAGTTTCTATGCGGCCTCTTCGAGAAGATGTTCTAAAAGCAAAATTGACCGTGACACCCAACATTTTCACATCTCCCATACTGGGCCCCACACCTCCACGTCAAATCTTACGGCCTTTAGAATCCCTAGTTTATTTCTTTCTCTCTCTCTCTCTCTTGGCGCGAGCTCGAGAATTCTCCAGCTAAAATCGACGAAACGAAACCCTAACCCTAGATCTCCGATCCATGGCGTCGATCGAGAGAGAAAAGCTCGTCAAGGCGTTCGTCATCGGCGGCATTGTCCTCGCCTCCACCGTCGCCGCGATCCAGCTAGGGCTTACTCCGGCGATTCTTCCGACGATTTGCTCGAGATTTCGAAAGAAGAAGAAGCCGATTAGGGTTTACATGGACGGGTGCTTCGACATGATGCACTACGGGCATTGCAACGCTCTGCGGCAGGCTAGGGCTCTTGGCGATGAGCTTGTCGTTGGTGTCGTTAGCGATGACGAGATCACGAGGAACAAAGGACCACCGGTGACTCCGCTTCACGAGAGGTTCGATTCTTGAGTTTCTTGATCCGCGTTTTTAGATGATTTTGTTGATTGTTTAATGATCTTGACCGTTCCTTTTGAATCTTTAATTATTTTGTAAAACGTGGACAGGATCAGAATGTGATCGCTTTTGGATCTTGATGTTGTTTGTTCAATTTTGGTAATTTTCTTTTCAAATGAACGAATGGATACAAGAGCAAGATTATATTACAGGAAATGTGTAATAAAGAAGTTTACACATATATATGGAATGCAAATGGATACAAGAGCAAGATTATATTACAGAAAATGTGTAATAAAGAAGTTTACACAGTACATATGGACATGCACGTTAGATCAAAATCGGCGGTGATTCATTTCTTGATTTCTCCTCTTCGGAAAAGTAATCCGATTATTGATTATTGATTTCAGGCATGACATCTGTAGGATCCTAACTTCTTTCCTGATTCCCCCAGTTGAATCATTATTATTTTGTGAAATATAGACATGATCTCGTGTGGATCTTCATATTGTTTACTCTATTATGGTAGTTTTCTTTCCAAATGAAGGAAATGGATTGTCGCAGGAGGAGATAGTTTTGGTATAATCTCATCGTTAGTGCGTCTCTAAGATTAACTAGGAAGTTTACACCTGCATATGGAAATAAATGCACGTTACATATTAATGTTCCAAATTGTTCATCGTGATCATTAAATCATTAAAAGTGAGTGGATAAAAACAACCACATGGTTTAGAATTTTTCTATCATATAGTAAAGCAACTCACACTGACCACATGCCACTCAATTTCAGACCATAAGATGTATTAGGCTAGAAAATGTTAATCCATGTGATTTTTCATCCCCTTGAGTACTAGAATGTAGATCATAATGGATACTCTGGATTATCAATATAGATAATTTAATGTGTATTTTCATTGATAGCTGTGAACTTGTTAGTTACATCCTCTGCATAATATGACCTTACCCTTTATGTATGTATATGTCTGTGTGTATATGCTTATACATATATATGTTTGTGTGCGTGGGTGTACGCATGTGTGCCAGTCGTCTTTGTAGGCGTGTGTGTGTGTTTTGAATTTTCTATCCTACATTGTAGTAATTAAAATATCCGAATTTTAAGATTGACACGAGCTATTCAAAGGTCCCAAGAGGTTAGAAATTTTCAAACTGTGATTTTTGGGATCTATATTGGAGAATTTACTACTTAAATCACATCTATAATTTTGATTAGTCACAAGTGAAAAGTTAAAAAAAAATCATTATTGTTACCTTATTATTTTGGAAAGAGCATTGCTGAACTTTTGAGCATAAGAGGCAAGTCACTTTTTGTTTATCAGGATGATAATGGTAGGTGCCTTGAAGTGGGTAGATGATGTCATTCCCGATGCCCCATATGCTATCACCGAAGAATTTATGCAGAAGTTGTTCAATGAGTATGATATAGATTACATTATCCATGGGGATGACCCATGCCTGCTCCCTGATGGCACTGATGCATATGCTCTCGCCAAGAAGGCAGGTCGTTATAAGCAGATCAAGAGAACAGAAGGAGTGTCAAGCACAGACATTGTTGGTACTATTCTAAGCTTCTCTGCATATAATTTCCCTTTTCCTGTTTACTAAGTTCAGCTCTTGAGTCTTGATAAGTATGTTTCCAAGTTACTGCCATGTACATCAAATACCATGTTAAGTTACATTAATTATCTGCCAGTTAGAATCCTTTGCTTATTTCTCTCATGCTTGTGGTATTCAGAATAAGTTCCACACAGGTGACTATATCTACTGCTCATGGCTATCTTTAACATCAGGAAGAATGATGGTGTGCCAACAACTTCTAGATTACATTAAAAATGCAACAAATTCATGTGGTCTTGCTGTCTTAGACTTGATAAAAGATTGACCAAAAATTTAAAACTGGGTTTAGTTCTTTCTTTCTCAGCTTGGCATAAAACAAGTATACAAAGATGGTTTTCTCCCATTGCTACGATAGTCCAGTTCGTGATTGAAACCGATATGAAGTTCATCATTTGATATCCCAAAACTATCGCATAATCCTTGTGATCTTTATTAATAATTAGCTAAATACTTAAAGCCTGGTCTTGAAAGAGGCATACTCTTTGCTGAATTCTACAAGTACTTCTTGTGACTGAATTGAATTAGTGTTGTGACGAGTAGAAGTTAGGTAGGGATGTCAAATGGGTGGTTTTGATTGGGTCTTGGTTGAGTCATAAATGGGTGGGCACATTTATGACCACTTGACCATTTATGACCTATTTAGCATTTGCTAAATGGGTCACTTCTTATCCACCCATTTACTAAATGGGTGGTTCATGGGTGACCCAATAACCCATTTAGTTATGATGCTTATATATATATATGTAAGTTTTAGGGATCTACTTGCAAACTTTCAGGGGGTTTTCTGTAAACTTACAGTAGGTTTTCTGTAAACTTTTAGGAGGTTTTCTGCAAACTTTCAGGGTTTTTTTGCACTTTCAACCTGACTTGAGGCTTCGGAATGAGAGAATTGAGCAACAAAAAGATCAGGAAAAGTCTTTATAAAGCAAAGAACACATAAGTAGCATATAAAGCAAACATAGTAGATAAGCTGTCAACATAACTTAACTGAGTACAATCCATAATTGGTCCCTCATACAACATTTAAGTTTCATAAAAGAGGCAAGATGCATAATGAGGAATATGATCAAACAAAAGACTAGTTCACAAACATAAAAGGTAAACTGTGGTGAGAATCGTCGTCGTTAAGGACTTTCCAAGCTACAGCCTGCTCGTAGGATACGAGGCGCCCCAAGCTACAGCCTGCTAATAGAAAGTAGGAATTTGTCACTAGTTTTACTTTTTTCGTCAAAGACTATCTACAAAAGCCATTATATGAAGATAATCTTGAAATACTGCATCTTACATTTTTTGTAGATAATTGCAGCGACCTACACTTGCTGGCTCATGCGGATATAGGAGTATTCAAGATGAAATGAGACTACAATGGCACAAGCAAATAGATGGAATAGCACGCTAAAGGACGATGCCAAACAAACCACTGCTGACATGCTTATTTGCGAAACTAATTAAATAAACCAGCAGTGCAGTTCTCCAAAAGAAGTAAAGAAATACTAAGTGGAATTGTGGAACCAATATGCTACAAATAGCTCTAACAGTTCATGAAATATTTACTCGTAAACCATCCTTCATTCTGCAATTTCTATCACGAATCTCGACCCCAATTAGCAAAAGTGTAAGAGATAGAAAAGCTAATTATACGTCTATGGAATGATTATCAAACCAAAACTAAATAAGAAATAAATCCCGCTAAAATAATCATTCTAAAGGACTGCAATACCAGATCAGTTAAGTTAAATCATGAAATGTGTTTGTTGAACAGGAGCAAAGGAAGAACGTAGCAGAATGAGCACAGCTGCACGTGTTGTCAGTCAAGAACATATCTACGGAGCGTCAGAATCGACACTGTTATTTAGTAATACCTCAAAGAAAATACACATCTAGATTTCACATTCAGATTCAAAATTTTGAATATCACTAAAATCATGCACCAACAAATGTCCTTCAATATCTTCCAAAGCTGCATTTAGATCATAGGATACATGTTAGTCTAATATAACACATGTACACCATAAATTTACAGAAGGTAACAAGAAAAAGTAAGAAACTTACAAGGAACCCCATCTAACCAAGAACCAAGGCATATTTGAGCTTCAGCATTTTCCGGAAGAAGACGATTGCGATACTTATCAAGCACACAACCAGCTATGTTGAAAGCAGATTCAGAGGCCACTGAAGTAACAGGGATACTAAGTATATCACGAGCCATCATGGATAAATGAGGACATTTCTCAGATTCTACTTTCCAATATTCAAGAACATTCAGATTCTCATTTTTCTTCTAAGAAATCATCTTTTCATCTAAATACTCTTCTAATTCTTGGTCCTACTGACTGAAACTAGTTGGCTCTCAAACTGTTCATACTCAAGCATCTCATCATCACGAACATCTCCAAAGGCCTCTTCCGAACTACTACTGGCCATGCATATATCATTTGATGCTCTCTCATATTCTTTGTAAAGAAGCTTTAGCTTATCCAAGATAGTCACCACATGAGTAGAACCAAGACCCACTTTTTGAAAGCAAAACTTCACATACTTCACCTTATAACGGGGGTCTAAGATGCATGCAAAGGACAAAATCTTGCTATAACACTTCCAATATTTATTAAACTTTTTCTCCATATCACTTGCCATGGATTTTATGTCTTCATCTTCACTTGTCATCTCCTCCTTTATGCATTTTTGTATCTTCCAAACTCCATCAAAATACAAGTTAGAAGTTGGGTATTTACTTCCAAAAAAAAGTGTGCACGTTTCATAAAAAAGTTTCAAGAACTTTACTATTTTTCCAACCTTTACCCATTCTTCAGTTGATGGACAAAATGTAAAATTTGAATCAACTACCTTCAATTGCTCAAATGCCCGACGA
Source organism: Asparagus kiusianus (assembly GCA_022839385.1). Lineage (NCBI taxonomy): Eukaryota > Viridiplantae > Streptophyta > Magnoliopsida > Asparagales > Asparagaceae > Asparagus > Asparagus kiusianus. The sequence goes on along the minus strand of BQKN01058508.1, from coordinate 18,475 downwards.
AAAGGTAAAACACTCTCCAACATTAAAAAGGTGGAATTTCACCTATTGGACACATCTTGCTGAATTTTCTTTGCACTAACAGAACAAGTTTGAGCGATATACTGTAAATTTTTTCTTCCTTCTAGGGGGACTCTTCACATATTTAATGCATTCTCTAAACTTGGATAAATATTTATCAATTATTTTTAAACCGTCTTGTACAACAAGATTAATAAGTGAGCACAACATCGTACATGCAAAAATTCACCATTGGAGACAAAATGCTCCTTTAAAGCAGGATGGTCTTTCAAAATTTTCATAAAAGCATCATTATATGATGCATTATCCAATGTAACAGTGAAAATTCTTTTTTCTATGCCTCACTCCTTCAGTAAATGAAATAGCATCTCTACTAAAATTGCCCCACTATATGGGGGTGAAACATGAGACAGCTAATATTTTGTTTTGCAAGATCCATTGCTCATCAATGTAATGTGCAGTAAGAGACATGTAGTAATCTGATGTTGTAGAGGTCCACAAGTCTGTAGTTAGACTGATTCTGCTAGGAACTAGCTTCAAAGTTTGTTTAAGAATTTTTTTCTTTCTTGTACAACTTAAGCAAATCAGCTTTAGTAGTGTTCCTCGAGATATGCTTGACTTCATGATTTAAAAAAGTATGTAATTCGCGTATCCCTCGATGTTCCACAAAACAGAATGAATAACCATGCAATGCAATGACCCTAGCCAACATATCTCTATAATTATCTTGATCTAATGGCATAGTTTTCCATGATGAATCAGCCTCATCTATATCATGTTTTGGGCAAGAATGAATATGCCTCAATATATTTGTGGTACCATGACCACTAACATAAACTTGGTCACATTTCTTGCACTGAACTTTAGCTTTCCCATCACTATCAACAGGCAACTCAGTAAAATACTCCCAAACTTTTGATTTTGCTCTTCTTTCACGTTTAGATATAGTTTCATTATCAGCTTCACTACAATCATCGCATGCAGTAAATTCATTCAAAGACAGTAACTGAAACAAGAAAAATAACTTTTTAATATCAAATCAAATGTCAAAAGTTCATAAAATACCGTTGTATATAACAAATAAATACAATAAGAAAAAACTTGACTATATTTGACCTTTAATAACTCCTTGGCAACCGAGTTACTTCCAGTGGCATGGCTAAGAAACATTACAATGACTGGAAGAAAAGAGAAGCAGAAACATGGATTCCCTGAAACTCTTAATCACATATTATAGACAAGAACAAGGTTTATAACTCCACCAATCCAAATAACATTAACCATACAAACATAACCACTACAGTCTTTGCCGGCATGAATTTCTTCTACAATTGTGCATCCTGGATTGTGTGCGAGTGCACTTATTACTTAGGGTCTGTTTGGCAAAAAGAACACGAGTAGAACTTATAAACTAGCTCACCAATTTTGGCTTTAAACTAGTTTGTTTTCATCCACTCTTCTCTTGGTTCAGAACTAAACTGGTTTTGATCAAAACTGATTTGATGAGAGAGATGTCAATCCGATCACATTAGGATGACTAAAACGGTTTCTAGCCTTTAGACCGGATGCATAGAGTAATTATGCAAAAGGCACCATTAATTCTTTGTGATCAACTATTAGCTGGATCTTGGTTGATGCTAAGAAAAGAACATATATATGCTTGACACCTTTTTTTTGACTCTCATGCTTTTCGATGGCAACCTTAATTAAATTCCCAGCCTATATGATTGAAGCTTAATTTGCAGTAAAAGATAATTTATTTTCCTTACAAAACAATATCTTAGTTGCTAGTATATGAGAGACCTGTCCTCCTAAGAAAATTTATCTTATAAAATGTAGTGAAAATTCAAACTTTCAAATTAAACCAAAATTTCAGCAAAATTAATCAATCCAATATGATCACAAGACTAAAACATACTACAAAGCTCCTCAATTTATAACATTAACGCCAATAAGAATAAAAGACTCAAGAAAATCCCAAAATTGAAAGGAGACAGGATTAAAAAAACCCAAAATTGGAAGAAGGCAAGATCAAGAAACCCTACAAAGAATGTACCTCAAAATCCACTGATTAGTTCGATTGAAGACCTGAATGTTAAAATTGCTCGATCAAAGGCCTGAATTTGAACAGGAGAGACGCTCGAACTAGACTCAATTCAAACCCTAATCGTTGCCTCCACAAGTTGAAGATTCGATTCTCCTGTTGATCGAGAGGAACTAGGGCTCGATCAGAGAAAGATGAGGAACTATGGCTCGATCGGAGAAAGATGAGGTGAAATCGAGCGCTTGAGAGGAGAGAGGCGCTAGGGCTCGAGCGTTTGACGGTTTGAGAAAGGGGAGAAAGGAGAACGATGGTGTGGGGGCGGATCAGATTGGGTTGGGTTACGGGTGGGTCCGGTTATGAATTGATTATGCTGGAGGGAAGCAATACCCACTCATTTAGGACCCGCTTTGTTAAGTGGTTGTGTATAGTTGGACTATTTTGTGGGTGGGTATGGGTAGATTATTGGGTTTGGGTCTAGATTGCCACCCCTAAAGTTAGGTCACGGAACAGTGTAGTTCCACATTCAAAGTGTTTCTACCAGCGATGAAAGATGATGTTCTATGTTATTTGAAAATTTGAATCTACCTCTTGTTATTTCCGCAAGCATTTCTCTGTTTTCTACCTTTTTCCCAGCACAGTCTTCTCTGGCTTCTTTTCTTGCTTCTACAGTTGTACCTAACGGGTGCATGGTTTGTTAGACAGATGGATGAATTTCTTGTTTGTAGATAGATGAATTAATATATTTGTTTTTATTTGGCAGCGAGATAACGTGAACTTGCATATTATTTTGCATCAACAGGCCGCATGCTTCTTTGTGTGAGGGAAAGGTCCCTTGGTGAGAGTCCCAATCATTCTTCCTTACAAAGGCAATTCAGCCATGGGCATGGCAGTCCAAGAGGCCCAAAAGTTGAGGATGCTTGGTCTGCTAGTGGAACCCGTGTATCTAATTTCTTGCCTACATCTCGGCGGATAGTACAATTTTCAAACGAGAAGGTAAAAATTAGTGGGCCCTGTGGATTGGTACTCTTTGCCTGAATTATATTTTGTTGTTACAGAAATAATGTTCCCAGTTAGTTTTTTACAGAAGGTTTTCCCTTTTTGTTGATGTTTGCTTCTTTGCCTCTGGTTAGGTACTGGATCTATCGAGTGAAATACATGGATAGTTTGTTTGATAAATCCATAGCTTTGAATAGTTTGGTCAATGCTGTTTTTTGGGAAAAAGAAAGAAAGAAAGAAAGAAAGAAAGAAAAGAAAGCAATAGCATCTTTGGACCGGGAAAGTTTCTAACTATTTGATCTCTTGATCATAAAGTAATTTGGATATAGTGAACTAGATGGAGTTCTACTAAAGTTCTCACCAAGAAGTTGTCAATTGTCATGTGAAATTTTCCTATAATCTAGAGGTTTGTTTGTTTAGATTGTTAGGGTCCTCTTCTGTGGCAACAAAACTAGAAGTTGGTACAATTCAGTTTCCTCTTTATACGAGTTTTGTTTTAGATAGGAATCATTTGGATGCTTGTTGTCTTGATAATGTTTTCTAAAATATATATTTAATTCTTATAATTAATCAAACACTGTATCAAAGTTGTCACCAATCCACTAAAGTCCTATGAGTTTACTCCAGCCATTTCTTTTTATATTTTGAAAGATTAATAGCTTATGAGACATTGAAAGACATTTGTCCAGAAGAATACTTGGATGGTCCTCACGGTAATCTATTTATAGGAAAGATTCCAAACTATTCTGCAGCGTTTGTTTCTTTAGTTCTATATTCAATTGTTGGAAGTCTATGGAGTTCTTTGCAGAAATGTTTTTGAGAAAATTTAACTGTTAGGCAACGACAGTCTTTGGAGAACTTTAAGACCATGAGTTCATATTTTTGGTGACATGCACATTCATTCTTTGAAGTACTTTAACCATTGTGTGCTTTCATATTTCTGGTGTGATAAACTGTATTGCTTTCCACACCTACCAAGAATAAAAGAGAATTTATTCAATATAGTGGAGACCCCGCTGAATGTTCATGAGAGTTTAATGGCATTTTTGTGTTCAAAGTTGGTGAATGCGTGCCCGACTTTACTCTTCAGGTTTGAATCGTTGTTCTGCATGCAGGGGGCAGGTCCAGATGCTCGAGTAGTGTACATTGATGGTGCATTTGATCTTTTCCATGCTGGACACGTGGAGGTAAAACTTTTTATACTTGTAATTTATGTTGTCATTTACGTTAAACCGAAGGATGACTTGTTATCTTTGTCTATGTGCGTGTGTGCATGCGCATGTGTGTGCCCGTGTGGGTGGGTGGGTGGGTGTTGGGGGTGGGGTGGGGCTCATGGCATGTTTTTTTAGCTACTTGATCAATATTTTGATGTATCTATTTTCTAGTTGGCTAAAGTAGAGCCAGCAATTTAAAATACTTAATCAGAAGACATAGAGGAGGTTAGATTTTGAGACTAAGGTTATATCACAATTGAGGAACTTGATTTAGATTTTCTCGACGATGCAAGAGAACTCCCCAAGAGAGGATGGACAATATAGAGTCAGAAGATTCGAACAGTAATAATGATTTGATTTTGACTAGAGATGGAGTGATAATGGATTTAGTCTGTCAGTGTCTATTTTTAGCTTTAGAGTTTGATTTCAACTTTTTAATTTTTTGAAATAAAGTTTGATCTGTACTTGTGCATACTTTCTTTTCTGCAATAATAATGATTTGATTTGACTAAAGATTAAGACTATTGGAATGATAGCGGATTTAGCCCCCTCTTGCAATACTGCATCTTTGTTTCTATCGTCTCTTCATTGGAAGAGGGTGGCTATATTCCATCATTTCTTTCAAAAATAACACCCTAAAAACTACAAGGACAGTGTTTTATGTCAAACTAATGAGCTGTGCAGAGGCATCTGATTTGGTTTCAATGCAAAGAAATAATACCCTAGACAAATGCATGCATTGAATAAATGAGCAATTTATAAGCAATGCTAAAAGAACCCATCTTTATGAAACTTGCCCAGTCAAGCAAAACATGAAATTCATTCGGGAAATACCCAACAGGTAAAGTAATGAATTTAAGCAAAAGAAATCCACAAAAAGTAACTTGGAATTGTATAATGGTGACAAAACAATGATCCTTTCTTGTACCTGGGAGGAAACAATCTACCTATGTTGAATGTTTTTAATTTGTTTTCTTTCACTTTGAACTTTTATTTTTGTAAGATTTTTTTAACGGTTACTATGGACCTGATGTTTCAAATTGTTCTCTTTTGATATAGATATTGAGACTTGCTCGAGAACTTGGAGATTTTTTACTTGTGGGGATTCACACTGATCAAACAGTCAGGTCTATCCGTCTATGTCTATTCATATTTTATTGAGTTTTAACTCAGTTTTTGTGGACTGTCTAAAGATTTTGGATTGCTAAAACTCGATTAGGTATATGTCCTCTCTTTGCTTATTTTCTAAGGAGTGTATTGCTTTAAGTTATTTATAATCAATGACACCCTTTTCTGTTAAACTTCTTCAAGTAATGTCATGCAGCCTGTTTTCCATTTGGTTTAAGGTTTTCGTTGTTTTTCTAATTAACAAGAAGAGATTTCATCTACCTTTCCAGTAGGACACCACATGGTTCAAATAAAGTCTTTATTACTCACACAGTCTTGGTCATCTTATATTTTAATTTGCTTGTAATGGGTGAAACCCATAATTCATTGTGCTTTTTGACGCATATGGTTCATTTTGGGAGTGCCGTGAGTTTCTTAGATATGACCTTCAGTGCTTAAATAATTTTCAAACTCTGATGTTTCTCTCATGGTAACACCATTAGGATTGAACTTTGTGTTTCATTCTTGTTAATCATTCTAGTACTAATTAATGCTTAAATACACTAGAAAGACATGTCGGCTATAAACCAACTTCACTTTTATTCTCAATTTCGTGTTCAACTGTTTAATGTGTAAGGTACTGGAAGCATGCTTACAATACCGATCAAGCTGACTTAAGAACCCAGCGATTGATTTATGTGCTCCCCTTTATATTCTACCAGATATAGACCCATATAGAAATCTGATATAGCATGTATATAGAAGAAACAAGAAGTGGAAAAAAAATGGCTGAAGAGTGAAAATTTGCTAGCACATTGTAGTTTCACAATCTTCAGTGAGAATCTATTTTCTTATTCTGAAAGCTTATGTATTCCCTCTAGAATGGTTAATATGTCCAAAAATGATACTAGAGAGTTATAGTTTGTTCAATTGGTGTTGCAAATTCAGTCTGAATTTGGGTTTGGGTAGGATGTTGGTGGCTAGGTTTTTATGGGACTTGGTACAAAAGGCCGACAATATCCTATGTTTCATACCTTGTTGGCTTTACGTTGGGTAAGACTTAATATCTTAAGATTATGATTATGGTTTGATACCATAGGCAAATTCTTTATATGCTTTGTAATCTTTAAGAATTATCATATGTTCAATGTATCAACTAAAAAAGTCATAGAATGGTAAATTTATTCCAGAGAAGTCAAACTGAAATGTAACTAGAATTTTTAATTTAACTAAACTAGGGTTTGGAAATAAACCAAATATCTTCAGATAAAACAAAATACCTTAATTAATCAAGAATCCTGGCTAAATCGTGACTTTGGTCTATAACTACATTTGTCGCAACCAAAGCTCCTTCGTTGCTAAATCAAGAATCCTAGCTAAATCATGGCTTTCGTTCTACATCATCAATGCTTCCAGAATTACATTTGTTGCGACCTGAATACAACAATAGCATCCATAAACAGTGAGCATGAGGAGCTTGGTACAGTGGTAAAGGGGGTGTGAATGACTCATGGAGGGGTCTTTAGACTCACCTAGTGAATTGGACTATCACAATGTCACCCATTGAGAGGCCATTGTAATTGGATATCATAGTCACTACTTCACATTTATGATAACTTGCTTGTAAGTCTATGCGCTAGTTAAATATTTCTCTACTGCTGAAAGATGACAATTATGAAACCAATAGTTTCTTATGCGATGTGCAGTTCTACTCGAGGTGCCCATCGTCCAATCATGAATCTTCATGAGAGAAGTTTGAGTGTTTTGGCTTGCCGTTATGTTGATGAGGTGATCATTGGTGCCCCCTGGGAGGTTTCAAAAGACATGGTTAGTCACATTTATATGTGTGTTATATCATTTTGTCTCTTATGTTCTTCTAAAACTATCTTTCTCATCTGTTTTTAAGTTATAAAATAAAGTATCCCATATAGAACAGAAAAAAAGTAAAAAAGTAATAAAAAAAACATTGATCTTTCCATAGAAATTATTTAGTAGTATGTTAATTCTAAATTTTATCATGGGCTATGGCAGCCTTTTTGCACGTTTGAAGGAAGCTGCACGTATTTACTTCTGATGATAAGTCAAAGGAGGATTGATTTGTCATAGAGGATTGATAGTTGATCTTCATACAGCCTTGCGTGTGTGAATTGACTCCTCTATGTTTGATTCATATATTCCTCTTATGTATTTTGTTATAAGATTAAAATATATAAATTTCCTTATGCTGCACTTGGTATGTACTTTTTCATCTATTATGTTGAAATATAGACCTATGCCAGCTTTATTTGTATACATCTGTAGGCCTAGAATTATTAGTTTAGCAAATAAACTGCTAAAAAAAACTTCTTTTTAAAATTCATTCAAAAGCTACACATGAAACTAAATTTGAAAATTCAGGTACTTTCTGCTCATAGGATACGATAAAGCTAAAATTCACTGACGTCTCATAATTTACTTTTGCCTATTATATTACTCTTCAAAGACCTCCCTTTAGATATTATATTTTATAGGGCTCACATTGATGAAAAATATAGAAGCTGACATACACACTCTCCTAAGTATTAAGTTCGTAAAGCTCTGTATAAACTCCTCAGTGTTATAAAAAAGGAAAAGAATTGAAACGAGTAACTACCTGTTGAAGTCCTAATTGTTTACGTTTTCCGTTTAAAATTTGCTTTGTAAACTATCATTAATTTGCAAAATCTAAAATGCGGAACACTACAAGTTCAGTAACAAGTAAGACATGTTTATTTCAGCACTGATATCAGAAGTGCTCACAGAATCTTGGCTGTAGTGTTGGAATGTTTCGATATATCTGGCTTTGGGTTGTTGTTTAAACATGTTTAACTTCAATCTACAGATCACAACCTTCAACATCTCATTGGTGGTTCATGGAACAATTGCTGAAAACATGGACTTTTTGAAGGTACTTCGTCAAGGTTTATGGTTTCTTTACTATTAAAAGCCCGGACAGTCAGATTATGACATTTGATGAATGTTTGGGACAACTTGACAGGAGAAATCCAATCCGTACGAGGTTCCAATCGAGATGGGTATCTACAGACAACTAGAAAGTCCTCTTGAGATCACAACTAGTACGATTATCAAGAGGATAGTTGCGAACCATGACGCCTATCTGGTAAATTTCCTATCAATTCTCTTGGCATGAATAAATCTCATGGAAATACTTTTCTTCAAAAAGTAGCATGATTCGGGGAGAGTTATCTGCATTGAGTTTATCAGGTGTTCTTTTTAGCATGAAGATCATTGTCACGAATGAGTTTCTTTACTTGGACAATTTTTGACGTGGTTGGTGCGTACTTAGTACTAGTCTTTCAGGACATTTGTCCAGGTTTAAAGGAGTGAAAATTATGTCTCACTAAACATAATAATCTGGTTGTCCTAAGGTGCTATCATACCTTTTCTGCATTCTGAAGCTTGATACGTGAGGTGGGCACGTTAATAGCTCAACAATCTACCTCGCAATAATAAGCATATCTTGCAATAATTTTGTCTACAAACATTTTGTGAGGATTGCAAAATCAATTTTAAAGATTCTACTGATAGAAGGTTCCAGAAACTCCAAAGTACTGTTCTGCTATTGTATACGATTTTGCCTGATAAAATAATCATCTTTCGAAGTTTCACCTTTGATGTACAAGCTCATATTTGTATCCATAACAAATTCACTGTTTCTGCAGAAACGAAATGAAAAGAAGGAAGCAAGTGAGAGGAAGTACTACGAGAGTAAAACATTCGTGTCTGGAGATTGATGCTAAGGAAGATAACAAAGTAGCTCATCACATTGAAGACATGAAAGTGCTAACATTTCTCGACTGATACTCTTTTCCTTCAAGCTTCATTCTGTTATTGGGATGACCCAAGTTTTGCATTATTTGTCAAAATCACATAGGCACCCTTGGAGATATAGCTTAGCAGTAGCCAGTGACTCGGCTGCAATTAGAATCTGTCAACTTTCTCCCTTCTTTGTTTCTTGCTTTCCTCTAGCATTTGTTTGTCATCTATATCGCAAAATCTTCTATTTGCATTCTGTGTTCTTGTGCTTGTACGTTCCTACATAACCTTTTTTATCTTTTCTTTTTTGACACGCGGAGGCCCATATTATACAATCCAATGTAGAAAGAGATGATCGTTGACGATTGATACAAATTACCAATCTCTGGCTTTTTTCAGATGCAGGTGGCTTTTCCTGTATTTATGTGCATTTATAATTCTGTTGATGTTGTTAGATTGGTTATAGACACTTAAGTTTTGTTTTATTTCTGCTTTTGTGCCAACTGGTCGAGAGATGTTTGGTATCGGACGCTGATGCTGGTGGTTGATGCAACATTTTGCTATCATTCATCGACAAGATTTGGTGTGAAAAATAACCACTGTTACAATTTCTGTACTCAACACTCTGTCTCGTCACTGATACGATTCGCACCTTAATTATGTTAAAAGATAATACTTGCACAGTTACACCATCATATTAGATGGACAAGATGATGCCTCTAAAGTTTTGAGCGCAGTACAATCTTCAGCACAGAGCAGGCAGTGACCATCATAATTTAAAGATTAGCCGCGAAATGCAGTTTGATCAAGTTAATCAGCAAGGTTTTCATCCCCAGATTGGAATTAGGAGTCGTATAGTTAAACTCTGTGCAAATTAGGATGCGGTTTATTCATTAATATGCGGATTCTCACCCTTTTCTTTCTATTTCTTTTCGTTCTATGTAAATATTTGTTTAAACAAATAAATACTCCATGAATTTCGTGAAACTATCTAGAATAAAGGGTTATTTCGTTAATTGTTCCCCAAATCTTTAGTGCTATGATGTATTTCGTTAACATAGTTTTATCCTGAACCATGCGAAGCACTCGAATAGAGTTTTCAGCTTCAACTGTCTCTGTTAGTAGAGTTGATGATGATGTTGGAACGAGAGATGGAGAGGGGGATGTAGGGGTGCTAAACTGTATCCGTGCCTGAAAAATATACGTAACTGTATCCGTTAGGATACGAATATGGTTAGTCAAATCTGTAACTGATAGGATATAGTCACAATTATAGCCTTGTAGTGAAATATGCGTATTCGTATCCGAAATATCCGAACAAATTAGTCATAGTATTATAATTGTTTTTATCCTTACATTATGGATTTGAGGATAATTTTGATGCTCAAGATGTCTAATCTTAGCTTTCTAGATATAATGAACATATTAATGAACTCTTTATATCACATAGAGTACACATATATACTTAATATCATCTAGTTTTCTTATATCCGTTTTGTATCCGTATGCATATATACTTATACATATGTATCCGTATCCAATTTGAGCAGACATAAATATTCGTATCCATATCCGTATCTATTGTGAGTAAGCAAATATGAATATGATAAGTATCATATCTGTGATTTATAGGGGATATCAGAGTCCATCATAGAGAGAGAGAGAATCTTCAAGCGTATGGCTTTTGCTGAGAGAAATGTGGGTACAAATTGATGGGCATTCTGTTGTTCAATCAATCTTCAAGATACTTATTTCATTAAATGGCTGCTTTCTTCATAATTTTCAATTATCTCTACAATTCTGCTAACGTCTAGTTTTTAGATCTTGATCATAGAGGAAGATCCATGCTTTTCTTCGAAATGGGTGGCATCAGGAAAAGAAATAACGGAAAAAAAACAATGATCATTTATTCGAATTTTCAAGATTTCCGAAGTTTTTTTGGTCTCTCGGCATACAAGTCTGAACTCAAATTTACTCTTCCGAGTAATTTCGAATCATTTTCAAGAAACTTCAATTAGCACTTGTTAAGAGCAGCTCCAACCGTTCCCTATATCTCCATTTTGGAGCCGCTCTCACGTCCAACCGAACTGCAAATTTTGCAGTTAGCTGCAAAATCGGGCCTTGAGGCTGCAAATTTGGAGATTTCTCTCCAAATTTGCAGCCAACTCTATACTACTATTCTCCCAAAAAAATACCAAAGTTAACCCTCAATCTCTTTAACAACATTTCATTATTCCAATTGTATCCCGTTATTATTTTTTATACTTACTTAAAATCTGTATATATATAAATATATTAAATATTTTTTTAATGAAAATAATATCATTGGAAATGTCTCGTCGATACCTGCAAAATGAGACTAATATCGAAATATAAAATTGTCATATCCATAGGAGGAGTAATAGTCGTGGATTTAGTAATATGAATGTTTGTTTAATTTAAGCTGAATGCCTATTTTATATTAATATATTTAATAATATCATTACTAATATTATTTATATTATATAACTTTTATTTTTTTATTATTTTTATATATTCAAAATGAGAGTAAAATTAAATAATATTAATTGAAATATAAAATTCCAAGAATTAAAGAAAATTAATTTTATTTCTTATTATCAATTCATTAAAGAAAATTAATTTTATTTAAATATATGATTACATTATATATTTTTAAAATAAGTAAAAGAATTAAAAAATTAAGAGAAATTAAAATGGAGTTGGAAATAGAGGAGTGTGGTTGGAATTACATAACTTTATTTTAGCATATTCTAAGAAATATGCCAAAATTTGGGATGCAAAATAGAGCCTCACGTTGGAGCTGTTCTTATAGGTTCCTATTTTACCTAGCCACTCCTTTTAGCATCCCAGAGGTTAGCTCTCAACCCGGGCAAATTAATCCGCGTTTTTTGATGTATTCCAATCTCGTCCTTGGTTTTTTTTAGTCCCACATCGGTCGGAGTGAGGACTGGTTCGCAGCGAGGGCAGTATAAATAGAGACCCTGGTGCGGGGTCAGAACGCATCTTTGCGCTTGGGGCAATGACGCAGCTAATGAGGTATTAACCGAGGCGCGTCAATTGCTGGTTGAAAACTATTTCCAAACCCCCTCCTCGGCCCTTGGTTCAGCCTTGGGCCGTCGAGAATTTCTGGAAGGGCTCCCTCTAACCCAGGGTAAAGCCCTACAATTCTAACTTAAAAAAGATTATTTTATTTAACCGATCTACTATCGGAGCCATGCCTTGTTTTTTAACTAAAAGGTTATATAATTACATAACACTACTAAGCTATCAGATGTGATTTTCAATTATATATATATATATAAGTCTTTTGATTAAAAAAAAAATATGTGACGTGGACCATTTTTATTCAGATTCGGGTGTTATCTACTATATCAATAATATTTCATTGTAACCGTTAGGGTGGCCTATTGGGTAGGGGCTCACAAGGCCTCTATAATATGTTGAACCCTAATTTTCGATTATTAGTCATTATAAGACTCATCTTATTCGCTTGGGCTGTGAAAAAGGCGTTGTATGCTAATTTGTGGGCATAGTCTCTTATTGAAAAAGATGAGAAAGAGTGATGAGTTTAAATAGACATTAAGATTAAATACTTAATAGCTTGAATTCTTAGGGTAAATTGGTTTCATAAGAGCTGCTTCATTGCATTTTATTTTGTTTTTTCTTTTTATATATATAGAGGTACGGGTGAGCAGAGAAAAAAAAAAAAATCTTGGACCTCATTGTTTTACTGCATTTTTCAAATACCTTCTTGTTTTCAATATATTTACTTCACTAAATGGCTGCTTTTCTATATGGTTCCTGGTAAAATGGATTAATACTTTGCTTTCTTTATAATTTTCAATTATCTCTACAAAGCTGCTTAAGTTTAGTCCTTTCTGGATGTATTTTGTGTATATTTTTGTAATTTTTCTACTAGTATTGGTTGCAGCAGACTTCGAACTTGATAGAGGAAGATTCATGCTTTTCTTCGAAATGGGCGGCATCAGGAAAAGAAATAACGGTAAAAAAAAAAAACCATTTATTCTTTTTAAGTAAGCAAATCTTAGGATTAAGTAGCTGCTAGATTAATTCTTTCACTATTTTTTAAACTACATGTTTTTATTGCAGATTCATGAAACCTTCATTTTGAACAAAAATCAGAACATCTAGCTAGAACGCTGCAAGTATCGTGGTCCGACTATCGTAGTTAAGAATTTAAGATCCATAGACTATATTTACAATGTGAATACTGCATGCATGATGAAATATGGAGCATCACTTTCCAAAATTGCCCTCAACCGTCTTAACTTATGAACATTGAAGAAGAAAAAAAAGTACTAGAAATTGGGTTGGTAATTCTCAAATGAGAATATAAAAGTCAATGGGCATGTGGACTAACACTACTACAAAAGCCCCTTATAGCAATGGTTCCAACCATTGCTTATATGCCTTTTAGTAACGGTATTGACCGTTTCTAATACATTAACAACGGTTAAAACCGTTGTAAATAATCCGTTACTATATATTAAGGCCGTTGCAATTAGCTTATTGCAACGATCTAAACCCGTTGCAAATATAACAACCGTTGCTATTAAATTAATGTTTATAAAATAATAAAAAATCCACGTCAGTAAATCCTAACCGTTGCTATAGTCTATATATTAACAACGAAAGGCAACTGTTACTATAAGATTTAATATTTATTTTTAAAAAAATAAAATATCCACCACGGTATATTAACAACAGAAAACCGTTGCTATAGGGTATTAAAAAGATATTTTCACCAAATATTACTGCTTACTCTCGCATCCAACTGTAATAATGATATTCATCTATTTCTAATTATTTATTTCAATACATGGTATCATTCAAATGAAACAAATAATTACTATCATAAATAACAAATTAACTTAATCAATTAAAAAATAATGCGTGTTCGATACAAGCTTTGTCAATAAATTCAATGAAGTGATAATTAACTATAAAACTTTGAGTTTAGACCATTTACAAGGCTCACAACTTCTCCACATCCTACAACTCTTAACTAAAATGCAAATCTAACAAATGAAAACCTATTCAAAGACCTATGACAGTGAAGCAATAAACCATTAATTATCAAGACGAGTTCTTTCTTCATCGTGTCTCTCACAATGCTTTGTCTCTTTCCAACAGATTCTATCCAAAATATTCTCCCCTTCACCATCCATCACCTCGCAACCTTCATCCTACCATAAAGAGAATTAGAAATAGAAAAATAAAACATTTAAGCCTACAAATCAATATTCGGTTTACTATAGCAGCCAACAGCAGCAGCAAACACTTAAAACATGAATTAATCTAAAACATGATTTGGTTTACTATAGCAGCTAGCAACAAACAATAATACTGTAGCATCCAGCATACAGGGTCCTTCTAAACCCCCCCCCCCCCCAAAAAAAAAGAAAAATTGAAGAAAACCAAGAAGAGAGCAGCAGCTCCATTGCTCGAGTTGATTTCCATCGAAAGAAGCCCTTAAATAGCTTGCATCATCATCAAGATGTACCGGCATTTGTAGCAAAAGAACTAAACTGAACAAGCTGGAAGCTTGGAAATGTGCTTCATAATAATAATAATATTCCGGGATACGTGTACTTCAAAGAACCACTATCTCTTCCCTCTCATTTTTTGTTTTAACTATTATAATATCATACTTATTCCTGTAAAGCTATGGTTTACTTCAATATAATACTCCTTTTTTGAACCAGAAACTCACAGAGATTTAACTCTCGATCAGGTTCTTTTACAAGCAGCTTTCAGACTCAATCTGGGACTTCAAAATCCAAATCTCACATCAGTTCTCATTCAACATCAAGGTCATTATCTTCCAGATCTCGCTCAGCTTCTTCTAATTCAAGGCCTGCTTCTGTCTCACCCTATCCCAAATCTAAAAAGTCCTAGATCTAGATCAAGGTCAGGCTCGTATAGGTCAGCATCTTTATCTGTTTCATGGGATAAGAAGTCTCCGTCCTCCTCAAGGAATGTGAATCTTAATGTATCTGTGGATAGGCCCTCTCCTAGAGGCAATTTTGTGCATGCAATTTGACCCAGCTCTAAGCGTCATATAGATAAGAACATGAAGAATTTTAAAGCAGAAGATGGAAATGTCTCACTCACTTGCAGCGTTAACAATCAAATTGACTTGGAACATTCTGGGGATAGCCTTAATGAGGCCTATTACTCTGCGTTCGCTTCTTTAATCAAGGAAAATAATTCTGGCACGGATAAAGATGATGTTGTTGTTGTTTCTGAGAATTGTAGAGAGGAAAACAGCCTGCAAGAACTCTTCCGATTAAACCAAATGAGCAGATTGCAGTTGGTTCTGATAGAAGGAATTCCTCTGGAATTACAATAGAGGAAATGATCTTGGCTTTGAAACACTATGGACTTCCAGCACCTGAGAAAGGTGAGTCAGGCATATCTGTAGAGGGGTATTTCGGTGCTGCTAGGTTGTGGCCATGGGAAATGATGTATTACAAGCATTTAAAAAAGGGTTTAATTTCTACTGAGAATTATGCCAGGCGACTTCTACAGAACAAAGAATTTGGTATTGTGGACATGTATTTTAGAAGCAGTAGTGGCTGGGGACAGCATGAATGAAATGATATGCTCTATGGTTGGGGATAACATGAATGAAATGTCATGTTGTATGGCTGCTCAAAAGCAGTAATTTTGATAATGGCTATATATTAGGCATTCCATTATGAATAAAATGTTGGAAGACATTCTTCTTTTCACCTTTTCTTGTTAATATATTCAATTTTGCAAGTGTTAAAGGTTTTAAAAATCCAAAAGCAAGTTGTATATAAAAATTTAGAATACCTGTACTCAGTCATTGTGCTTGTCCATTTAATCCAATCATTGCTTGAAATCCAGAGACCATTTTTTGAAAATCTTGCATTTGGCGATCTCTTTCTTCCCTTTCCCGTTCCTTTTCTCTTTCTGCTTCCTCAGCTCTTTTCTGTAACTCTTCGATTTTCTGGTTTGCAGAATGTAATTGTTCTTGAAGTTCAGAATTGTTTACATTACCCTCGACATTATAGGATGTAGAAAAATAGTGGACCATTGTCAATTCCTTTGTATCCAGCGCCATACCCTCTCACATAACCCCCGTGGTGCTTTCCTACTACCTCATCGAGAACAGCTGAAAGCTTCAATCGACGAGCTTTTATTGCTGGATCAGCATTTTGAAGTTGAATTTTAAGTTCCTCAACCCTTTCAATAACCTTCTCCTGCATACAAATTAAGATTCATAACCTCACAGAAATATCGTCAAAAATTTAGATTATAACCAAAGAGAAATATTGTTAAGGAAGAAGAATCACAAATAAAACTTACACAAACATCTTTGGTATCCTCATGTGGATAGTCTCCAAGACCCCTCTTTCTTTTATGAGATTTGACAAATACATCGAACTCATCACAATTTTCGGGATCCAACTCCTTCTATCAAGTGAAAAAAGAAACAAGAACCGAAACAATTAAATAGTTAATAGATGTGTGCATTAAAGTAACAATTAATATAATAATGATATTTAGTTATTACCAATTCGTGCTTAGTTCGAGCCATAGATTTTTGTCCCAAACAATGTCGAAGTTTTTTTCCCAACATTGATCATATTTGTAGATGTCTCTTTCTGGATTTAGAAAGAAAAGGAGATAAAGTAAGATTCCAGCATGAATTAGTCGCGACAAAAATAGAGCCAATCAGAAAGTATACACTTATATGTTTTTAGGCAAGGAGCGAGCACAAGAAATACTGTTAAGTTGGTAAAGATGAATCTAAGAAAAAGCTTAGAAGGTGAAGATTTTGAAAATGAAATCTTAGTGCAGGAAAATATACCAAATGCTTGTTTCTCATTATATCAATCAGTACTCATAATTCGATGCACTATCTTGTTGTCAAATTGTCATGTGTACGTTCACTGTTGAATCAGCACTAAGTTGAACCAGCTACCCCATTTGCATTTCTGATGTCTGATACACTTTTACATGCAAAATTGCATGACTTCAAAACCTGTTTGCTACTTGTAACAATAAATATTAAAGAGACCTACTTAAGATGTCATTAGTTTTAAATTATCAATTGTCTAGTATGAGGATGGCCAAGTTTCATTTATGTCGGAGTTTGATTGTCGACAATGTCAGGTGAACATGCACTTTCACATAGATCCTTCTTTTTTCATTATGTTTTATCTTGACCCAACTTGTCTATGTCACGTTTTATACATAACCAGTAGTAGCCTTCTTTACTGGTTAATTATATATGTTAATCCCTAGAACTATCGTTGTTTTACAGACCTATTAATCAACCACTGCCAGACTATAAATTGACATGAGCAATATCTATTAAATTGACATGGCCTTATTTTAATTGTAAAACCACATAGCCATTTTATCAACATTTATAGAAATATGGTATGTTACAATAAAACTATCTGGCAATGATTCCTTGATCATTTAAAACATACATGTATATATCTGCGGTGGTAATCATTATAGATATGAGATATCTATATATGTACAAATCTGATGCATATTCAATTCACAACGATATACGATAGGTATTTTCTTATTTATCAATAGTATATTCATGGGCTTGATCAAGATATAATTTGTCCATATAAGGACTGTAGGAATGGGAAGCATCCAAAGAGCCAAAAACACACACATATCTGAGGAACAAGCTAGAAGAAAATACACCTCCATTTAGATTGTTTTCATATAACCTGGATTACCAATATAGTATTAAAATAAAAAATATTAATGAAACTATAAAACAGATCCACAAACATACTCTCGATATGGGTGTACTGATTCCATATCTGATTCCATATTGTCAAGTATAAAGCGATATGCTTGGTACACTTCTGAGGCCGATAGTTTTTGACTCTTTCCTGTACCAAGGGGACCTTCTTGAAGTCGCACTGGTCGTCTAAGTTTTGACTCCACATCATCAAGGTAACGTGCACAGAATATTGTGGCCTCCTCCATCAAGTACCCCTCAACAATTGAACCTTCTGGGCGGCTTCTATTTCGTACATAGTTCTTGTGAACGCGGCTTTGTGGGGGGGCCTATGTGATTGAAGCCCACGCGGAAACAACCAAACCCACCCGAATACCCGAAATCACTATATATATCAATTTGTTTTTTTAGGCTTTTGAGCGAAGGAGGCTGGGTGCACGGAGAGTTGCGGCTGCAGCAAAAGGGTTTTGGGCATAGACTTCGGTTTCTTTTGGCGCTGTGCAAAGGTTTTTTTTT